>CAXHWN010001995.1:425000-507500 GCA_964020975.1 Hermodice carunculata | reverse complement strand
CGAGTCTACAGGATATCATGTGACCAACTTAAAAACAACTGTGGTCAAACGAATTTACATAGTGTTCTCAACGTATCTAGAAACTGGAGACATGCGACTGGCATTTATATATGCAAAAGAAGACAGGAAGGTCACCAAAATGTTAAACAGACTGTCCAGAATAAGACTTCTTATTGCAGGAGTACCCATGAATAAACTTTTATCCCTTTTCTATATTGATAGGTTTTCTTTACATGTAATTTTAGTGACCAAACTGCAAACAACCGGTGATTTCAGACAATTGAAACTTCTATTACACATATTAAAGACGCTACTATAACTGCTACTGTACAGGACACAGTTCACACCCATTAACCATGATAACCAACATCTACCTGCCAAATTAAATAAGTCGTGGTTAAGAAACTTACTGAGTGTACCAGGCGACTTTGGCAAGCTTCTCCTGCATGTGTAAGGGGTACTCAGCGAAAGCCTGTAATGTTTGTAGTCCATGCAGCACCTGTCCCAAAAGTGTCGCCATATGATATGTAATTGTTCTTCATTAGCACATCAGTTGAAAAAAAAATTCCATTTTTATATTCTTATGCGTATTATTATTTTTTGTGCTTATAAGGTGACACAATATACACACATGTATGTATGTATGTATGTATGTATGTATGTATGTATGTATGTATGTATGTATGTATGTATGCGTGCGTACGCGTTTATGTATACATGTTTGCATGTACATTGTATGCAGGTATGTATGAAACAAAATTTATCCTCCTGAGATGCGTTTCCAAGCCGTCTTTGTTATGTATAAGCATGGAACTAACCGCTTCTATTTAAGTATAAACTGAAAGGCCACAAAGCGATCCAGCTCTTGACTGAACAAGGAAAACTTAAAGTTGTTGGCAAATTACAGTTGCTTTAAAATTTTGATTGCTGGGTACAATAGATTTGCTGTGTGCTTACATCGAGAAAGTGCATAAAACACAAGAAATCAAATAATGGATCTTTGGTTTGTAGGGTTCGGAGAACTTGACAATATTCACGAATAAAGAACTCCATTCATTTTAGGATTGATGGGTGAGATTTGGGAGGTCATGGTTGGAATGAAGAAATGGCTGTTACAATCAGCTGTCGATCATTATAGCAAACATGCAGAGAACTGTTCATCTCTCTGTGAAGACAAGGAGGGTGGAGACCCTCCTTGGTAAAGACCATAAACTCCAAAATAACAACCCCAATGCTTATATTTACAGTCATGAAAATAAATTGAGCATAGTCATTTATAGAAAAAGTGCTTTTTCGGGAGTTTAGGGTTGTCGTTACTTGGGGGACGAAGTAATGAAAACAACCACAAATCACCAAAGGCACAAGACAATATGGGAAAAAGGTCTGCCAATATGACAAATATTATATTGATTTCTTTTTGCAAAACTTCTTCCCAAAATACGTCAAAATGTTTTGCGTGACAGATCATAGTTCTTGGCATGCAAAGTAATTACGCAAAATGATAGCAGCGCGGTACGGCAATATCTCAAGCCTGGCACAACAAGAGCTCCTGGTCCAGTTTTATGTCATATTACTGAGCACTGCAATTAAGCTTGCGCTTCATGTGGGCATGTAAAGAGGATTGTTTCCATACTTGTAATATCATTACAAAATGAGCAAAAATAACCCAAATATAAACATGATGCTGTGGACGCTGCAGTCACCTAAATATTGCCCTTAGTAATCTCACAATTGCTATGGTATAACCTATGTTTTCCAAGCACAAACATGCATCTAGCAATGTTTGACTGAAATTGGACTTGATTTGTCAGATTCTAATCCAGATCAAAATTTAAAATGACCAAAAGTTTCCGTATCAAAGGTTCAATTCAGACAAATCAAATATTCGCAAATGAAAAGGGTTACATGACAGCTATGACTTGCTATTTCAATGATATTTAAACTGCGTGGTTCGTAATTCATTTAAAAATATTAAGTCAGTGGTCCAACCAAATCACTTTTATAATGACCAAGTATACCACTATCACACAATCAAATATTTGGTTTTCAATTCATGTGGAAATATTTGATATGTGTATGACTTGCTATTTCAATGATAAAAATTAAACTGAGTGGTTCTTAATTTATTTAGTACAAATGGCCAATCAGAGCATCAGTTACATTTTATGACTGTTCGCTTAAAGCTTCGTGCTCATTGGTTTCAAGTAATTGCCCGTTCACAGGCCTCTGTGTGAGGGATGCAAAACAGTGTTACGAAGGGTGGTCAGCGATGATCAGTGAACTTTCGTCCACTGTTAGCGGGGCTCCCTGGGGAGGCTCCCGCTCCTGATGTTCTTTAGTGATTTTTATTATCAGGGAATTATCGGTCCGGGTACATCGAATAAAAGCTGTCTGTACGTCGTACAATCAAGGAGGTTAAATAGACTCCTTGGTACAATTAATAATTTTACCCATGTACAATGTACAGGATTGTGTCTCAGTACGATGTAAGGCAAATAAAAATTGCATGTGTACGATGCACGGAAAATGAAACGCCCCGGTACGCTGTACTGAAATTCCCTTTACCCCCTCTACAAAGGACACCTCTCAGGATTGCATATCTTTTAGTTTGGGCTCCTACAGCCAGTTTTCCAATCCACGCCAGGAATTGTTGACTTAGTCTTGAAGGGAACAAACGTAATACTAAATATGAAAGGCATACATACCTGCTGTATCATTTCCGGGGTCCTGGCAGTTTTATCAAGAGTCAAAATTCGCTGGACCTCAGTGCTTAGGTTGATCTTCAATAGAAAAAATATGTTAAGTTGTGGGTATCATGAATGAAATGCGCTTAAAGTAGCTGAAGGGTTTGTCAAAGTTGGAACTAATTTATAGCTTTGGGGGCTGGGCACTATGCAATACTTTTTGGTAATAGTCACGGGTATTTACAGAGACACCTATCGGCAACGAGTGGGTGTACGCTGAACTGCATACATGTGCTGTTCGGTTGCTTTAACCAAGGAGAGTACCCTCATTGCTTTAACAGATACTGAAATACTGAACATAATCAATGTTCCAATATAAACCAACTACATACTATAACCAATGTTACCCGGTAAAACATAGTGTCCCTAAACCTCACAAGAAAAGCAAACACCTAGGTTTCGCGTCCGCGCGCCTTCGTTTTCATTGTATTGTTTAGCTCCTTGTTCATTATGAATATGTCATTGATCTCATTCTTACATCCGAACTCGTAAAAAAAATTAAGCATGTAACTCCTGGGTTTTAGGGAAAATTCGGCATCCCGACGTCAATATGAACGACTCTATAACATAATAAACGAGACAAAAATAAATGTAGAAATGAATATTCTGCTATTTTTATATGTGTTAGTACAGTAGAATCTCCAATTGAAACCGTCTCCATAAAGACACCATTTCTATATTAAGACCACCAAATTACAGACCCTTTTTTATCCCTAGGCTACTTAGATTCTATCCCAATGAAGACCAATGGTAAATCTATGGCAATGCATTCACGGCAATTATGTCCTCTCACCTACCTCCTTGGACGGACTGAAGTGTCTGCGGTCAAAGGTAAAACCCGTGCTGTCTTTCAGATTTTTTAACATTGTGGTTTCCTCTATTTCCTTTGCTACATCTGTAAATGTCTTTAGCTGATTTTCGAAATTTTCCTCTTGGCTTATGAAATGAGAGAACAGAAAGGATACAGTTTAAAGTTTTAAAAAAATCAGTACAGCGTTTCAAAAGACCCTTGATAATCCATATACATAATATATATATCATGAATAAAGAAAAGTGTATCGATACCATGGCTATGTGTGGATTACATGTTATGCAATTTTCACGTGGGTACGTTCTGTCATAAGATGAATTCAGTTTTACAAAACAGGGCAACTGTGATTCCAGTCGTTAGCCAGCCTGTATGGGTGAGGCTCCACGCCTCTGGCGTCCTATTTTGCATATTAAATCCTGTACCCATTAAACTACCTCTTTATCTAATTAGCGTATTATCAATTACAATTCTGACGGGAAAAACAATCCTTTTGAATATGTGCACGTCGCAGTTATCCTTATTTTTGACTGATTGAATTACAGTGTGTAGCTACACTTTTTTGCTGTGTTATCGTTAGTTGCCACCAGGAACGCACCTTTTTCCCAAAAATCAATATAACATAATCTTCGTCGTTAAAACTGGATTAACTGTGCTTTTGGTTTGTAAGTTGTGAAAGGTAATCACGCCAGTTGCCTGTGTTATATTCGGTGTACGTGGATGCAGAGTCATCGCTGTATTATTGATTGTACCACGACCCATAGACAGCTTTTTGCGGATATATACATCGTATACACAGTGAAGTCACTTGGGCATCTACATGTGGTAGGCCCACACATTTTGACAAATTCAAACAATTAATGAAAAACGTTGTACAGCACCTTTCTGCCTTATAATGCCTCTGCGGATAGTATTTTCTTAAATCTTAGAATTGTAAATAAAATTCAGACGCTGCGATCGATAGTTCAATTTAAACAAGACATTGCATTATCCAATACCTTGCCGGCAACTTGCTGCGTTACCATCTAACTTTTCAGATTCTTTTCCATTTTTCTAGAGGGCAAATAATTTTTCAACTTATGCATGATACCCACTTCAAACTATTATAAAACTAGTGACTGGGTGTGCTATGCAGCAGAGGATGTATAAGTTCTTAATCGTTTTTCTTCTCACTACCCAAAATAGGAGGCATGCATATTAATTTCCCGCAACAACTGCACACCCGCTTGTCTTAGTAACCACAGTCTCGCCTGGCCAGAGACGGTCCACCGCCTGTGCTGGGAAGCGGAATATGACTAATATTTTGGGAAAAGGGAATACTGAGTGTAGGAAAGTAGAAATAAACTCTTTTAACCAACTTAGAAGCACGAAATGAATCGGACTTTGGTATTTGTGAACTTATATTTCTCGAAAAGACACTAAGTTTTGAGAAAGAGGTGTCTACCGCTGTCTGTGACAGTGATAAGCCCCTGTGTCCTCCGTGATTGACAGACGTGAACCACGTGTTTTGTGGCATGAAATTAATATGCATGCCTCGTATTCATGCTGGAAACGGTCTTTTGAAACTAGGAACAAGTAGCTGTATGTTTATGCGCAGCATGCAGTCCACTTTATCAGCGCCAAACAGTTAAATGGACAGGCACTTAATTAGTGACGGGCGTACCAGATAATAGTAACAGAGGCTGTTAATTATTTTCTTTTGTCTGTCACTTGGTTATAGTGGGCACCCCACTGTTCTTATCAGCATAACACTATAATGCACATTTCATGGAATAGATAAAAGCTTAATTTGCCCCCCCCCCCCATTGTACCCCAGCAGGCTTTTCATATATTTGATTTAAACATATTTTTTTATTTCTGTAAGGATACAATTGGGAAACAGGGCAAAGCCCTATATAAATCCCTCTTGCATATGAAAAAGATTAAAGAAGAGGTGTTGCGTATCACATATTCATATATTTAAGGGTATATAGCTCTTCTGCTTTTAAATGGTTGTCTCCAACATGTATTAATAGTTATGTTCTTTCATATTAAGTATACTTTATCCCACATGCACAATTATATTTTCAATATTTATATATCATCATGTGATTAGCTTCTTATGGTGCATTGTTTACGTCCGGTGAATTTATAATTGAAAAAAATCAACACAATGTTCGAAAATATCCTAAATGAAAATTTAGCTCCACGTGGGATTACTGTCTTTTATTTTCAGAAATGAGACAAATCTCAAATATCCAATTCAAATACGGATATACATTTATAAACAGGAGTAACCACGGGGCTTACTTGCTTATGAGTGCCATCCACTGCAACACAATCATGACTTTCCTTGCCGTCTTCCGCATATATTTAAGAGCCTAAAATACATACAATACATCATCGTTCACAGTAATGTAAATATAGGCATGCTGGTCCTTGAATGAAAGGTCTTTTATAAGGAGTACGAATCTGGGATCCTAATGATAATTCACACTTGTCTGACTTATGTAGATTGACTTTAGACGCGACTGGCACTGAAAGAGTTAAACTAATAGGGCTATACATAGATTCAGTGGCTACTTCTTTAATAGTTTTCGATGTAACGATTGTAAGTACCGTATGTATGATGTAGAGAGAATACAACAGGTCAACAACTTTTCTCGGCGCGCATTGGGCGCAATGCGCCCAATACGCGCCGAGAAAAGCTGTTAACTCAGGTCAAAATTTGTCCCTGAAAGGGTTAAGAGAAAATCTTTCTGAATATTATGAGGCTGACGGAGTGCAAGGCTTTTACGTGCTTTATTTTTGCCTCACAATGGGGATTTTCTCCAGCAAATAAGGGCGAAGGGATTCCCAAGTGCCTGAGACAGCTTAATGCGAGGGAACACTCAACTGAAGGGCATTACTTTTTTTTTTCTCTGTGTCTTTTGACCACACGAAAAGGCCATTATGAGAACTCGTGAACTTTACATTAACCTTTGCAACAATACGCTGGAAAAAGTACGGTAATATTTTGCGTTTGCTTCCAAGTATTAGACATGCATTAAAATATCATTAATATTATGCCACTTGCGATCTGACGTTATCTCTAATGTTTTTCTAGTAAAATCTCTCATGAAACCTTGCACATGACAAATTCCACTGATCGATCACATAATGAATTCTCTTGATTCATGATCTAGATATATATCATCAAGTAGCACACAACAACATAAAAGTGTTGAAATATTAATGGTTTTAATTAATGACCGTCCTTGTACCAGCATTCCAAGGCAAGATTAATAGTCTATACGTAATATACGATGTAACTTTACAACCGTCCTAACCGAAGAAAATGTAAACATGCTTCAAGTATATACAGATATGATCAAACGGCATCAGCCTACCCTTCGAAGCACGACAGAGTCGTGGCATTAAAAGCTTGGCTCAGTGTTAATTTGATGAACTTGCTCCACGCTATGAAAGCATTGTGACATTTCACCTGTTTGGGACCCCACTCATCGATATTCATAGACACAGTTTCATAGCATCATTCGATGGCATCAATATTTGTGTCAATCGAGCTTCGTTGTTTTTTTTTTGGGGGGGGGTGTTTTGTTTTTTTCAAGATGACATCAAAAACCCAATATAATTAGCTATTTACACATGAAAGCTTATTAAGGATCTTCTTTGCTTTGGCAGAGGTGAGACATTGGTTTGTCTTTACGACTACATACGCTAAAATCGGAAGTGTTTAATTCCGGAGGTAGGAAGTCTTCTGATAACCTAGAAACCCAAAAATGAAATAATGTCACGTGTGCCGAGTTATTCTCACCAATATCTATATGTATAAACAAGACATTATAGTGATTTTTATTGTCTTTTCGCGGTGGACCCTCGTCATATCACTTGACAATATTTTGGATTCGAGGTTATGACAGGAAAAGTAAGAGCTCTTAAGGAGTTTACTTTTGACGTGGGCAGTCAGACTCTGTTACAGATTCAATATCCCCCAAAACACAATGTATTGGGTTATTTTGTGGAGATAGCGACCATTGAATAATCAGATTTGTTGACACTTGCAAAATAAGTAACCTAAAAAGTATTTTGGAACTGGATCTTTCAGGACCTTGACTATATGCCGGTTTTTTCGCACGTAAAATAGGATCATAAAATAAGAATATTTCCGTGCATCCATATATCCGAAGACGTTTTGAATTAATCCAAGAAGTCAACGTGACGCGTTTTAGTTAGCAATCATTAATCATGTGCCAGAATGGAGATTTCCCTCTGATAAATAGAAACAAAACGCTCCAATTTTGGAAAGTCGCATCTGGGAACAAGTGAAGCCATGATTCCATACATACTAGTACCTGAAATCAAAATCTCCCATGCCTTCTTCTTTATGCAATAATTGTATAGTGTCAAGTTTCCAATGGCTTCAATACGTTTGCAATTAGTTTATAATGATTCAAGGGTCAAGGTAATATTACAAAGCTGGTTACTTTGGGTAATCATTCAATAGATTTATCATAACTGCCTTATAACCTGGGGATGTAATATGTACACATCTGTATTAAGATTCAAGTAGACTTTATCATTTGGTTTCTCGTGCAGTTTCTTGTTTTGATGAGTTTTATTTTCTATACTGAAATCAATAAAATTCTAATGGGAGCAGGATCAGACGGTGCAAAAGCTAGTAGCCACTTAATAACTTTCTCAATGGAAGGTATGAGAAGTACTTTATTTTGTGACAAATATTTTGTTTTTCTGTACGGGGTAAATTGAATATGTAACTTACGTGAAGAGCGGTTAATATTGGCTCAGCCTGCTCTCCGATTGCTTGTGAAATAAAAATATGTTTACACCAACCTATATGAAAAGCTACCGTCTTCAAATGAATGACTTTACAAGTATAAGGTTGAAATCTGTGGCAATAGTCAGAGTATTAGATTGAAATTGTCAGCCATAGTCGGATGCCGGGGAGAGGAGGAAACTCTTCAACAATTTATTCGACGAAATTGTAAACTAATTAATAATGGTACATGAGAATTCAGTTCTTCTGTGGTCTCTCACATTATATCGATCTGCAAACTGCGAATTTAGAGAAAAGCCCGGGGAATTTTGACTATGCACGAAGGTGAGAAACATTTACAAAATCCCCACTTGTAACCAAATTCAGTAATTTCTTAATAAACTTGGATTCCAAATATGATGAAACTGTTCCTGATCTATTTGATGGCAAATGAGAACTATTTTTTGAGGGAAGCGTCGCCAAGATGTCTGGATCCCCACGCTGCCTAAATTGCATCAATAACAACGGTTCCGCTATCAATGAGGCTGTTTTGACTTCCTTTCAAATAGTGTTATTGCAGTTTGTATTCATTCTGACGTCCTTTAAACTATTGATAGAGAAAACACACAAATGGGGTGAAACCGGGAGAGACGGTGCGGTACTGATTACACTTATACGATGTGACCCACCCTCACCACCGGCCCCCGTCACTCTCTTGGGGGGGGGGGGGCCAAACAAAATCTTCAAACATATATAGTTGATCAGCTTGATTAGATTAAGACGGTACTTTAATATGCATATAGACAAACTGTAAATAGCGTGATAATGACGATGATGAACTTATATTTTATACATGACAGAGGAAACTGTATTATGGACATATCTCAAGAATTTTGTACCAATAAGTGGTTCATCTCCAGTTTTGTCGTAGGGGACAAGAATTATAAATATTATTGGTTTACCATTCTTCGAAATGAGATGTGGACAACAGACAAGACACTGGTCCGCGTACGCATTGAAGCTAAACGTACGATCAGTTCTGCCCCACAGAAAACACGTACTTTAACATGGCGATTAATTTGTTGTGTTTAACATGGACGCATCATGAAATCAACCCCGTTCCATTCATGTTCCCGTGGCAAAAGTGTACTTTTCTTAATCATTATCATCACTATATTGTTTTATATGTTCAACCTTATGAGAGATGATGGCTCGCTCTGAAAGATCTAGCCATTGCGAGGAATTCCTTAAATAAATGTTTTGGACGTATAATCCCGAACCATATATATCAATCATCTTTATTCTAATAGAATTTAAGTTCGCATAATACTGAAATGTAATTGGTGTCACCATGATGGCATTGTGGTCTGTGCGGTTTTTTTTCTATTAAAATGTTTAATGAGACTGCAATAAATGATGACTGATGACTGCATATAGTCCCGACAGTTTGAGTTTCAAATATCTTATGATCGCATAAAATCAAATGTCCGGATGTGTTTTCATAAATTGTTAAATTGCGGGTTGCCTCCTAAGCAGACTTTCTTGGGGCGATACACTATGTTGGCCCCCAGCGAAAGTCTGCCCGGCCGTGTCGCAATACCATTTCAAGAGGCAATTAGCAGATCTGGCGATAACGTTGTCAGGCGCCGCTGGGCCAATGAATTGTACTTCGCTTATCGTGAAAGTTGTCTACTGCATTATTAATGAGCTGTGCGTCGTCCAATCAGATGCGAGCAACACGTCACTTCCCACACAGCAGTCAAAATAACTCCACGAGGTCGAGGACCCAAGGGAGTAATCCAATTGACACCTTCTCAAACGTGGTTTACCTGCTTGTGTATCTGTGACTTACTGGAGTAAAAGATGTTAGAATGGAACAGGGTGCTGTGTATTGCGATGGGAAATGTTCCCGGCGTCACCTTCACCCAGAATACAAGACGACACCCCTAACTTGCTCAGTTCTTGCTGATGAGATTTCATTAGACTTCCGAGCGGGCAAACTAAGATTACTACAGGTTTGGCTGGAATAGGCGTTTTCCGTTTCACCAGGTCAGGTATTAGTTGGAATATTCGGCTTTTTCCACTGCCTGTTGGTAAAATTACAAAAGTGTCTTTCTTCTCAACAATAACATTAAAATTTAAATAATGCTTGCTCCTGGTGTTTGGTCGCCTGATAATTTACTCCCATCTCTTGCCAACAATTCTCAAGAACTTCCCGGAATTTTTTCTCATCCATTTTGTTCTTTTTTCCCGTGACACTGACGCTGTTCGTAGGCAGCTAATTTAGTAATTACAACTGGGCTGAGTGGGTAACACAGTTGCCGTACATGGCAGAACAGTAGCTGGCTTCAGGGGTCACATTAAGCTTGCGTCCTGCGTCATAGACGCAAAAAATAAAGAAATGACGCCTGAAAATTAATAAAACATTGTCATTTTGCGTCTCTGTGGACGCACGCACAAAAACGCGATGCATTTTTGAAAGATACAACTGCAAAAATTACCCCAAGCGGTCACGGTGTTTTGTATCGACCATTATCAATCTCGTGATTATTTATTATACTGATGGAATCCTCTGATGTGCGTCTTTCTATGTAACAAGCTCTCTTATTTGTTAAGAAAAAATATTCGTGGGGTATCCCTCCAAAAATTTGCCAGAATGGGAATGGATGGACGTCACTTCACCTCATTATAAATGCTGAGAGCACTTCCAGGCTCCTCATTGGGTGGATTTGATCACGTGCCACTCACTGTCCAATCAAATTCGTTGTTCCCCATGTGCTTGTCTCATGTCCGCAATGTTGGGAAGGTACAAGTCGTATCACGCAAAGATTATTGGACTAAGATAAAGGCACGAGTGAAAATTCATTACGGACGGCAAGGAAAATACGCAGATTAGTCATCGCAAGGTTACACGTGAACGAAGAGAAATTTTGCATTAGCCGGCCTAACAGCGTAACACGATGTTGTTCATCACTGTTTCCGTTGGTTCACGTGGCTATTGGTGTTTTTGAAACAAAATTTGGTTGTTTTGATTTCATTGAAATGTTTGAATGGAACAAATCTGTAGGAATTAAAAAAATTTATGATCGAAGGCCGGAAAAATGTGTAGCGGAAAACCATGCCTGGGTGCATGCCCGTGACAGGCTGTGTACACTCGCTTGTGTGTTGCACGGCTTGTGGGCCTGCCGTGTTGCTTGGTGAATTAAGTGACCGCAATTAAGATCAGACTCTTAACACCGCCTACGGTATCAAATTTTTCAGGTATATTGAAATAGAAAGTGCACAGAAATATAAATCATATAATTTCTGACAATTTCGTCACGTGGAATCAATCGCAAAAATAACAGAGCCCAGGCATGTTCAATCACGCATGCCGCTTGTTGTGCAAGCGAGTTTAACTTAAAAAATTGTCCGGTGGCACACGGTGTACAACACCAGATACTGGCACAGTAGCAGCGTGCTAGGGGTTAAGCCCCGTTCACAACCAATTTTTTGGTAGACCAGGGATGTGCTATACAGACTTAGTCGTAATAGCAGGTTCCTGGGTAGATTGAATCCATCCTTGGTACCGTCAACAACTTTTAGACCCTTTTACATCAAGTTGGCATATTGGTAACTTTTTTTTAATCTTGAATTTTATAATAATGAGTTACCTACGTGAGCATACAGACCCTATGTTATGTCCGTTTCTAGGCTTAAGTTACATGCATGTTTTATATATTTATCATTGTGATATATGTTAATTATACCAAATAAAATCAATTAATCAAATTACATCAAATGAAGTCCAGTTTGCACAATTTCAGACTGGACCCATAGATTCAGTTCATGGACCCACTATTTTTCCTGAAAATGGAGAAAGATGGGTCCAACGGACCCACACTGAAAAATCCTTAATGTGACCCCTGCTCGATATCGCACAGCAGAGATGTTAATCCCGTTACCCCCATTATGTTGTTCGCACCTTCCCAGCAGGTGAACCCAAACAGTTAATTGAGCGGCGTGTGGTCAATACCCACTGGGCCGTGTAATAGCCTAGAAACAAATTGGCGCTCACAGAGTCCCTATCCCACAATCCACTGCGCGCATCCCCAAACCTGGCCACTCGCTGGCTGCGATGCCAGGACGACGCTGCCTGCTTCCAGACAGTGACGCTGCCAAAGAAAGGCAGACGTTCGCTAGGGGGTAGTAGACCGCCAAGAACGGATGTTTAGCAGGCAAAATTGCGGGAGAAAAAGTGTAAAATTATTACACTTTAATATGTATGCAATGTAAACATAATGGACACAGATTGCACGAAAACACTTTGACGAGAAATCTGATCCGTGTCTAAAATGAGGACACAGGCTTTGCTTGCAACGGTGTCACAAGTGACTTACCTCTCCCGGCTTCTGAAACCGAGATTTCGGTGCCTCATCTCCCTCCCGAGCCAACCAACCAAGCTTGCGATTCACCAAATCATCTGAAATGGCTTCATTTCCGGTGTCGTTATAAATACTATTTCTTGACTTTTTCCAAGCGTTTGGCAGTATTCTTGTACCCCGTTTCCACAGCGACCGTTCCTGACTCTCGGGTCGAGACCCTCGTCTTTCTTGATATAAAGTGGAGTCCGATCGCCTAAAGCTTTGTCTTCTAGTCAATCTAGTTGTCGTTGAGTGGCTTGGTAATTCTCGTGCCACGTCTGGTTCATCTATGGACACCCTAGAATCCTGCTGACGGCTTTGCTCCTTGTCCTTGGAAGGTTTCTTTGAGTCCACTTGGGTTCGCTGAAGTCTGTGATTTTGATCTATGTATTTCCATGATTCGTCTAACAGAAGCACTCGCATGTCACTCAGAGTTGACCTCTTTTTTAATGCCGATTTGCGCTGTTGGTGTTTTACAAATTTTACAGTTTCCACAACGCCTCGAAGCTTCCGGCGTCCTGCACCCATCTCAGTAGGAATGCTGGATGCCCAACGGACAGTGACTGCTGGTTCACTATGGCATGATGGACTTTGGTTTGTATCCCGCCAAGGTGAGCTTGTTGCTGGGTGTTCATCCTCTGTTATAATAGCTGGCTGTCTCGGCGTAAAATTTGTTGTTTTCACGGAATCGTTTGTCTGAGCAATTAAAGAATCCCTCGATGCGCGTGTCTCCAGATTGTAACTCGTAATTGGACGGGAATCAATCTGGCCTGTCCTTGTAGATATCCTTGCCACTTGAAGGCCCGTACCACCAAAAGTTTTGTTTAGAGCCTCCAGACTATGGCTCGGCGTATTGGGAGGCGCCATATTCCTCTGGTCAAGTCCTAGTCTGTTTAGCGCTGTGTCATACTCCTATCCATTCGTTGTTTATAATTTTCCTCTTATAAATACGGATCAGACCATCCTAAAACAAAAGAAAACATCAGGTTTTGGCCACTAGATTGAAAAATCTGAGATACAAAATAGTCTTTGCTCCACAAAGCAAATACGATGGTAACACATTTAACACAAGGAGGCAAATGTTACGCACGCTTTACAGTTGTTCCTCCGACATGTGCACCCGACCCTTTTCCCTGTCTCATCGTCTATAAATCACCGAGGAGAATAGTAAAGCTTCTCAAGAACAATGGTATGTACGATGACCTTACCCGTATGCTCCCGCTCCCTGACCCATTGCAACCAATACGATCACGATTGTGCAGGCGCGCGGTAGTGTTTTCATAGTTACAGTCAGCTAGTCCACCACGTCAATCCGATTTCTGTTCTAATCCTTCAGTCCAGGTGGTATCAAACAAGATCACTCAAAATCTTACCGTACCTCATGACATACTCAAACATGAATATATACTGTGCGCATTGCTTACATGCTGTGAAAATTAAGATGATTATGTTTTCAGTCCTATTTTACAAGGTTTCCTGGGAACTTTTGACAGAATGAACAGAATTCAAATAACCACAGGGCGATACAAACATCCTTTCTTTACTGTGATCTCCAAAAACATATTATACTGACTGCAGTTTGTTGTGGAAGACCTTATTAATTTGATCGCATCAGTGAGCCTTAAACTGTGTCGAGTTCTTTCATAAAACATTCAACTTTGCCCAATCGACCGCATACGATTAGTTTTCATGCACCATAGCGCAGTATATGACCAGTGTCTAATAATATGATGTTGCTTCCTGGCATAGTTGTATGTTATATATATTTATTACCCTGAGAAATAAAACACAACCTTGAAAGAAAGCATGGTCTCTTCATGAAAAGTTGTGTCAAGTGATATTATCACCTAATCAAACGATCAACAGATTTCACTGGAGCCCTGTATAACCTTCGTGGTGCACTAAGTATTTTTGTATCGACTTTTTCTATTTAGACACTCGATAAAGTTTACATTCTCAATGTTATACCAGGCCACTCCAGAACGAACAGTTTGCCGCTGACCCAAAGATTGACTTCACTCGATTTAATTTTGAACGCTGGAATTTCAGTGGGCGCCAGATATATAACAATGAGAAATTGGTGAAGTAGGTGACTCTACCCAAAGAGTAGCTACTAAAGATGCATGTTCCTAATTGGGACTGCAAAGATTGGATTTATTATCCTGCGTGGAGTTATCACAATACACAGAGTAATAAAGCTCTATGAAATATACACAGTTGTCTTCATTATTCATAGCCAGTACCTCCCTGCCATTAAGCCTATTTTCATAACAATGCTTTCGAACAGAAATGTAACCACCCAACGGCATGTCAATTTTCGCATGTTATGTTTAGATAGAATAAAATTGAATTTATTCGATTTTGATAAGAATTTAATTAAAGTGAATTGCATATCTACGACTTATTACATCTGAATTTTTCAAATTGAGCCATTTACTTCAACAATTTGGCCTCGAGGAATGACAAAAGCTTCTCGATAAATATGAAACACTCAAACGACGTCCCCAGTAAAAGTACGATGTTTCTTACCTTTGGCATGTTGGCATTACAATTAACACCACATTGTTGTTTTCTCCGGTTGGCCAATAAAATGCCGCTTGAAAATTCAGTGTTGCCAAATATGGTTATTCGCAATTATCCCACCATTATGCTGTTAGACGTAAATGAAAATTGCCAGTTAGAAGGATTTGTGGTGCACCTGCCAGAGTCTGAAATTGATCTCAACTTGAGGTATATTATTTTGTCCAGCAAAAAAATGGACAGTTATGTGTTGTCGTGTCCAAGGTAAACATATCAGATAACTGAAGCGTCCGACTATGTCAGGGCCTCGTGTCACTGCATGACCATTCCTTTCCCGGCATTTGGTAACCTACAGACTGACCCATCGGCAAAGTGAAACAACAAATGATTAAGATTATTCAGTGTTGCCCGCATTGAAAAGCACATCGGATGTTTGTTTGTATTATCTTTATGGTTTAGTTTGTGTTGTGGCTTTACTGCGAACTCTCTCAGCCAATGAAAGAACTGCGCTAACCCTTTTATCCTATGAGTATTTATGCTTTATGGCTTTATTCTTGGTAACAAGGCCAATCCCTATGAGGCCCACAATAATATTAACACAATGTATGATAAGAATTACTTTGAATTTGAAGTCACACGTATCTGTAATGGAGCAGAAATACTCTGAAAATTGATTAATATGCATTTATAATCTTAAAATAAATAGACTTTGAGAAGAAATTGTACATAAACCACTGCAAGCCAACTGTTCAGCAATAAATACAAATCTTATGACATGTATTCTTACTTCTGCACAGGCAATGGGACAGATCCGGAATTCGGTTTCTCAGATTGTAAGAGTTTACACACACACACACACACACACACACACACACATATATATATATATATATATATATATATATATATATATATATATATATATATATATATATATATATATATATATATATATATATATATATATATATATATATATATATATATATATATATATATATATATATATACAAGGAAACAAAATTTTAGTTGTTATACGTCATATAAATATATAAATATTATGTAGATCAAAACACCCAAACAAAAGCTGTATTAACCCTTTCCGCTTCAAGCATCCCAACATACAAAACATTTGCATCTAATGTTTTATATATTTTTTCTTGCTCTAACGTTTCGACTTAAATATATGGATGACGAGAAATATTTTGTATCGATATCAATATGTGAGATATACCCGAATGAGATACTTTTCACAATTTAAATTATTAATTATTAAACATAAAACAATTTGTAACAGTACATTCATGGGGATCTTTGCCGATGAAATAAAGTTTTACATATTTCGAAAAAAACAAAAACAAAACAGGAATATGATGGGTTTCGATTTTTCCACTATTGTGTTCGGATGTCGAGGAACGCGACGGCAGCGGGTGGGGTATGTATGGCCAACAGGAATGGCCGAAAACATGTATTTAAAGTAGCCTGGCATTTCATTTTTACAATAGCGAAAATAAAAATCTTGAGCTTTTTGATATATTGAATCTCTAACCGTCAATACATGTGTATGGTTAATTTCTTGCAAAGAAGCTCTGAAATTTACAGATGAAATTATACGGACTGCTTTTTTCGTAATTTGACGATACCGTCGCATAAGTAGCCCCGTGTTAGAATGACAGTTTAAATGAGGTACAAAGGGGGAATTGTGTATGGTTATAAGCGGTGGGTGTAAACTCATGAATTCGTTTAAATATTCTTATTTTTCGGGGATCATTTATTCGCTGTCTTAGTGATCTGGACATTCCAGAGTAAGTTTTCTTGAATCCGTAGTCTTCAAAGGTGAAATTCACTGGTACTTTTCATGTTTTTGTCTAGTATTTTAGGTTAACATTTAGGTTCAGCTTATGTTAGAGAAAGTTAAAAATCATATATTTAGTTTAAGATATGTTTAACGAGAGTTTATTTGATGCTAAATGATTAATCTTTATTAGGCTTCAAATGTATATTATTTGCAACATTTTCACGGTTTTGGATGCTATTTAATAAAGTTAAAAGAGCAAAGGGAATTCGTGCTTGTTTCCAGACCAAAATGTCCCGTCAGCAGCTATTGTCGGCCCTCTTGTGGGCGTCCTTCTCTCTTATGACATTAAATTTTAGCACCGAAAGAGTTAATCAATCAAACGGCATAAGCTTCTGTTCACATATCCACGTCACCGATTGACAGGTACTATGAACACAGGTGACAACCTACATATCGACAGATAGACCCACTTTTACAAAGCAGAGTTTGTTTTAGGCCGCATTGCCACTGAAATAAAACTATTTTTCCAGTTGATTTATGGGACCATCATGATTATTTTAAAAACATTCAAGAACAGACATCAATCATAGTTCTGTCATAAAATTAAATTTTCAGGTCTCTTTACGGAAATATAGCTGAGTAAGCAACTGGAACTTAGGACGTTAACCTCATATTTGTTTGGATTTTATAAGCGTTTTCTTTGATAATTTCACAAACGATCAATATACTTATGACAATAGGAAATAATTTTTACACCTGGTAAATAATTTTTACAGTACCGATGATGTTTAAAGGAAAGCCATAGAAATTTCCTTGGGTACTAATTTTTTTTTTTTTTTTTTTTTTTTTTTTTTTTTGCTTATTTTGCCATGAATATCTTTCTCTTATGGCGAGCATCACCGTCGTCTGTGATCATGATTAAGGACACCACGTGAAGGTACCGTAAATTGCCTTCAACATTGCAGAATGTCCAAAATGGCATTTTTACCATTTTCCGTAAGATGCACTGATGATCTTTTACCATGCCAAGCAGTTTTACATGCAATAAGATAGTTTTATGAAAGAATCGATCCAAGAAATTGTCAACTCAAAACATGAGAGTTAACGGAGCCCGTCCAAATTTTTGTTTGATCACACGATCATTAAAGATAACTTTTTTTATTCCAGTCCACTGGATGTGTGATTCTACACCCAAAAAAAAAAAAAAAAAAAAAAAAAATCAATACGAACCAAACGTTAAGGTCCTCACCAGGGGTAAAGGGTATTGATTTTTTTCCTATGACTTTAAAGTTGCAAAAAAAAAAAACAAAAACAATAACAACAACAAAAAACTGTTACGATCAAACACAAATAAATATTTGGAATCTTCACAGAATATAAAGAATACCCTTAAACAAAATTAACACCTGTCACCTTGAGGTTATAGTATAAACTATTACTAAACAAAGCGTCATGTTCCTATAGCTAATATTATTTGAGTAGGCTTGCGTCAAAAGGTAAGTGTGAGTTCATGACTGAAGTGTTGCTTGCTCTTTTAAAAATCAATTTGCAAACTTAGTGTCAAGAGTTAACAAGAAAGTAAACCAGGCATCTGTATAAAACAGAGATATACTTGTATTAAGTGTGTAGATATAAAAACAGGCGGGCACAGCGAACTCAAAACCGCACTACTATACGTGCGTCAGAATGATCCACCCAATTAAGGGTTATTTATACACGTACAAAAAAGAGTACAACAATGAAAAACAGTTGCATATTGAAACATGTATGTTGCTATTGCCGTCTCGCTACAGGCACGTGGCAAAGGGCGCAAATCAATAACAGAACGGCCGATGTGTTTGGCTCCTGTTTTCTCCAGTAGGTAGCGCACCAGAACAAATCATCCTTCAGGACTTGCAGCTGGCTGTTTGAAAAATGTCGCTTATTGTTAGGAGGCCTGCCAGTGATGACAAAAGATTAAATTTATGATAGAAGAGCAGCATTTAATTCCAAAATAAAAACAACAACGATACATTCTCACTGAAAAACCTACGAGGAAAGGGACATGGTAAGAGAAATATAATGTTGATCACATTAGCAAAAAAAAAGATTAATTACATGTACGTCACAGGGTTGCATTGCCACTATATGTCCATCAGCCATGGGGTTGGCTTAGATTTGCAGCGTGTTGACATCTTAATGTTCTTTGTGCTTCCAGGCTCCATTTCAAAAGTTTTTCCAGGTACATTTTGGCTTTTACCTCACCTTTTGCAGCGAACCGCATTGTTGGAGGATTCCCAGGCAAACATGACAGCTGTTTACAAGATTTACCAAAATACTCCCCTTGAATGTCGGAATAATATGAAGGTCAACCTTTAATGTTTCGTCATTCTTCACCTGGCTTTTAAACCTCAGCCTTGGATGTGTGCTTTTTTGCCAAAACGCTGCGTATTTTTATTTTTCACTTCAGCTTTGTACCATTGGAAGTTTCTGGAGGGGAAAACGATCGGAAAAACGGACTTACCACTAGTAAATCTTGACACGCTTTCACTTGTAGGGTAGGTCGACCACAACATTGATCACTTACGGGAGACTGCGGAGCGTTGGAACTTGGGGTTAGATGAAGCTTTAATGATAACTGCTCCCCATAAAATGTATTCCCAAGTTTTGCACCTATGGATAGCACCTTTGGTTCTAAGCCCATTTTACCACGTGAACCTAAGTTTGGTATCAAATTATGTGTTTGACTGGTAACGCGATGTTTGTTTTTCTCCCTCTACAGTCAACATTTCTTACAAAAAATTTTGGTCACATTCTTCACACAATAAACTATTAAGCTAAGTTACCTATTGGTATAAAATTTCCAGGTGGCAGAGAGTTAGTACTAGAAAGTGTGACAGTGATATGTTGATGTGTATTCCCACAGTATGGATCAATGTACATTAACAGTTATAGGGGTGAGTTGAAACACAGTGCAAGGGGAGTGTTGAAATCTGCTTCAACTCTGCCTAAGTTCAGCTTGCCCTAGGTGATATGGAACATGTTTCCACTTGCCCCTGGGGATAGAAGAAACAGTTTCAACCTACCCATAGGGTCAGATGGAACATTTACTGGTGGGTTATAGTCACCTTCTATTTATGTCCACATGTACATACATGTACTCATTTACACACATATGCATCCAGTGATACACACACATATAATAAAGATAAGCAAACACATAAATATTTCAAGAATGAAGAAGTTTACACCAGGAGAGACTGGGGAGAGTTGGTTCATGTAAGAGTCCAGGTCCTGTATCATCAAATACATTTAGTAAAATATTCCATTGTTACATTTAAATGACAGACAGGTCTGGCTGAAAAGAACATTGATTGACTTGTTTAGGTGGGCCAATTATATTTCATTTTATTGAGAATGTTTCAATTTACCCTATTGCATATTTCATCTTACCTCTTGTATGGGGCGATATGAAACATTTCATTTGTCGATAGTTTTCAAAATATATCTTGATAATGCTCCGTAATATTTTAACAAGACAATGCCCATTTTTGCAGCACCCTTTTGTTGTTGAAATGTTATCTTAGAATAACACAATAATTGAATACTTCTGAAGATACAGGGCCTTGACTCTGAAGTGCTCCAACCCCCCAACCCCCCCCCCCCTCCCCCAAAAAAAGTTGTTTAGAGTAGCCTACACACCCATCTATATATATTAATCTTTGCGTTAATATTTGGGTCTATATTTTTCTGTCTTATTTTTTTTCCATTTTCAATTTTTCGTTAACGTCTCCCCAAGTTCTTTTTTTTTTTAATGGAACTTGAGGGGAGGGATATGGGTTTTAATTTTCGTGCTGGCGTACAGGGGTGTTTTATTTCCAGTACCAATGCACCGGGACCTCCCGGCATTGTAATAAACACGAATAAACAACAGTCTGTTAAAGATATTGGTTAAGGGTTAAAATCATATATAGGCCTATAGAAAAAAACCACTGGACAAATTTTGTTTGTCGAAATAGAGTTGAACGCAGCTTGTGGAAAATTGTGAACATTTAAATACGACACATGCAGCTTTTGTTTTGGAAAAAGTCTGTAAATTGTAACGCTAAAGTAAAAACTTGTCTGGAGTTTTCTCTGTTTTTTATAAAGT
Source organism: Hermodice carunculata (assembly GCA_964020975.1). NCBI lineage: Eukaryota > Metazoa > Annelida > Polychaeta > Eunicida > Amphinomidae > Hermodice > Hermodice carunculata. The sequence continues at coordinate 486,342 of CAXHWN010001995.1, read as the reverse complement.
GGTAGGGTAAAACGGAAACAAGAAATGTTTGGTATAGACAGCATTATGTCATTGTTTTTCTTTTCTGATGGCCAAGGATGGCGGACAGACAGACATCTTCAGGGATTACACCCATTGCTCTTTTTCATTACCAGTTCCCCATCCGCTGCCTGAAAGAGTAGGCCCACTGACTTTTTGAAGAAAGAAAGAAAGAAAGAAAGAAAGAAAGAAAGAACACAGCTTTTTGCATGTAGGCGAGAAAGCACAAGACCGAGAAATGACTAAAATTTAATGCAGGCACTCAGTTCACCGGTCTGAGCTAAATCGACACGTTATTTTATTCGTAGAACTCTTGGGAGAAGCTTGCCTTTTGTAAGAGCCTCGATTTTTATTGATTCTGAATTTTAGAAGGCCGGAGGTAGAGGGCCTGCTTCGCATCCAAGGGAGTAACAAACAAACCAACGCACGAATGGGCTTTTCAGCAAATTTGAAAACTGTCAGCTTTAAGGCCTACCCCATAGTATGCTAGACTTACACTTAAAAAAGAAACAGACAGTCAAATAAACTCACGTTAACGACTTAGCCATCGCATGTTCAATGATGGTTGGTGGGTCAGGGTGGCCTGTGCAGTCACTGACTCCGGGTCTCGGGTCACTGAGGTCAATGTTGAGCGTGAAACCAGACTCCAGGAACAAGCTAGAATTTACGGAACCTCAAATTATGAATTATACTTCAAGGAATATGGTGTCATGTGTAAACAAAACAGTTCCGGATCCGCGTTTTAGAATAGGCTCCGCGGTCCGCATCCGTATCCGCGTTTTAGGTTGTAGGCCTACCGTCACGACGGCACATGGCTTATTGCGAGACAGTGCAAATCTTTTACCAAAAATATATCAGTGGTGAAAGACGCAATTTGAGTTTACTTAAAGTTTAGTTTTTCATTAAATCCAAGCACATCCTGTGTTTTATTTTCTGATCCTTCCACGTATAATCCGGCCAGCGTGGTCGAGCAAAAAATGTAAACAAAGCAGGATGCGCTTCCCGAATTGAACCGAAAAAAAAACGAGTCCTATGAACTGGTCTATTGATAAACTTATGGATTCTGGTGACAAAATTGATATATTTAACAATTTCGTGGACGAAATTCTTAGAGTTCACAGTTCTTTGATTTTAAATTGTTCATACTTTCATGTATAATCGTTACTTTTCAATATACATTCTGTGTGCTTTTTGGTTTTAAAATGTTATATATTACATCAAAGGCCGGATCTACGCAATCGTGTAACTCATGCTACTGATGTTGCCATTGTGGTTATGACTTTAGTCCATTTTATTTTGAAACTAGCAATTTGTCACATTGCTAATTCAATCCCGTATAATAATAATAATAATAATAATAATAATAATAATAATAATAATAATAATAATACATACATACATACATACATACATACATACATACATACATACATACATACATACATACATAAGACCAGTCATTTCACCTCTCCTGATACATACTTGGTCGTTTTCCTTGGTACAACTTCAGAGCTCTCTTTCTCTTTGTCCTTTCTTGTTATTTTATGAAAGTATAATTTTGGAATCGTCTAGTCTTAATATAGCAGTTGGGGCACATGTTATTGAATTATTGTGCTATTTTTTAAATATAATGAAATGTAGGGAAGTGCTTTGAAGTGGCTTTCTCTTTTATTTTGTGTATTTAAGAATAGCACCCTATGGAAATAAGGGAAAACAAGGTGCATATGTTTAAAATACTATGAAACTTAACAGTGTCCCTGAATGTGTCCTTATCTGCATCAGGTGTAAAAGTATGAGACTGCAAAGTTAAATTTGATAATTTGCATATCCAAAACTTTAAGTTTCAAAATTGAAGGTTTATATGTCAATATTGGCTTAATAGAGACAATTTGGGGACACTTTTTTGGTTCATGGTGTTTAGACTAAAGGTGCACCATTTTTAGAACTTTACACTGCATTTTACTGAGAACTAGATCAATATGAAACACGTGTCCTCCTATACCTAGGTCTTTCTTCTTGGCATATTAATTCAATTTGCACAATATTTCATTGATCTGTTTGTGCACCAATTGATAGAGCAAGACTACGCAACTTCAACACTGTATACTTTCATGCACCAAAATTTAAAAAGCAGCAAAAATCTAGATGTACACATTTGTATCTCGATACTGCAAGAAACTTGAAGACTCGATTTTTTACTTTCAGAAGTCTAACTGGGAGTATATACAGTACTGTAAAATTATTAGATCTTTGTAGTGCCTTTGTGGTTTGGTTGTATCAGCTCTATATGGTTTGGCTTTCAAAACATAATTTAATGTTAGAGGCAGTACAAGGAATCATACGGATACAATAAACTTTTTTTTCAGTCCTATAGATGATATTTTTATCCACTGGCATCTCAAAGTTACGAAACAGACCTCGCCAAAATGTAGACTTGCACTGAATAGATTTGAATGTTGAGAAAGGAAGTTTGAACGCTAACGGGAAAGCGCAGTTTATAGTGATTTTTGTGTATCTCAGATATCAAAACGCCATGTGAAAATGGAGTCTCAAATGAAAAAAAAACAAACAAACAAACCTGTCTGAGAGTACCGATTTTTCAAAACTTTCCGGGGAAGCCCCTTTGACACCCCCCCCCCCACCCATCCCCGCTGTGAGATTCGAAATTCGAACCCATACTTTAGAAAGTCTGGATCCGCCCCTACAAACACACATCGACACAGAACTTTCTCAGCATGTGCTTTGTAACTCAACAGCTCTATCGCATAATCAGCAGTAATGAGACAGCAATTTCGCACATAATCAGCACAAAGAGCCTGAACTGCTGCGCCAGGCGTTGGTCGAGAAATTGTTCTTCCACTGCCACGTTTTAATTATAGCATCCTTTTTTTTAATCCACTCAAAGTCAAAAGTACATCAGATGGTCCATCATTATTCGGGGGCGTCTTATTAAATTACAAAATATGCATACGTGCACATACACGCTTGGCTGCTGCGGCCATTTCGGTATACGCTAAGATAAGTGAGATTTGGCAACAGATACTTTCTAATTTTACCCAAATTCGCCAAAAAATTTGGGGGCAATATTTCCCATTCTGTAATAGAGATAAACTTGGTGAGTGTGTACCTCTTGACTTTTGACTCCGTCGTAGAATAAGGTTGAGCTGGCCGATTTTCATTTACTGTAAGACATAAAGATACCCATCTTGGTGTGTAAATACTTCTTGGAATATCAGTGTGTCAAGTAAGCCTTTCAAAAGTAGGCTAGTGTGAGTTTAACGTTTGATCTGGAAAATACTTGTCCCGGCCATATTTCCAAAATCGTGGGCCTAACACTTCAGATATCATACCCGGCCAGGTATCTGTATACGTCTTGGGACTGTGGTGTATCGCATAAGCAAATTAAGGGACCTCTACCTTTGACCCCATCATAGAATATATTTTTGTGCGAACCATATTTCATACACAGTAAAAACTTCTGTTATCATCAACTTCCGGTAGGAGACTCACCACGTATCGCCATGCTGCATGGCTTCACTTGTTTGTACTGCAGCGTCAAATAAACCGAATGGATAAGAAAATGAACAAACAAACCACGGAATGAATAAATAGAATAAAATGAAAATCACAAGCTGCAGAGCAGGTATTCTGGGGGAATATGCATTTCGTTTCAAGATGTTCTTTTCAGCGCGACTGGGGACAACGCGAAAACTATACAAGTATTCATCCCTTCACAAAATAGACGCAAAATAAAATAAAATGTCAATAAATACATGCCACTGGGCCTTACAGGAACGAAGACATGGACGAGGAAGACAAAAAAAAATAGGTTTTATTGATTATAGTGATGCATAAGCTATTTTCAAAATGTGTCAAAGTCTTATATCTTTAAGGACGTGGATGGTGCTACTCAAGAAAACTACGATGGGCGAGTCCCGCGATTCCTTGCAAAACATCTGTTGTTATATCAGTGAAATACAATGTAATGTTGGAATATGATTTTATCTGCTGTTGAGTGTGGTTTGCATGTGTGGACTTGAGCATGGTAAGATAACTTTATTTTGGCCGGGTCACAAAAACAGCCGAGGCTAGCTTATATTTGGCTCTGTGGACTATGTACAGTATATACAGTGAACAAATAAGACAAAACACAAAACTAAAGCTGAACAAAAAAGGGAAAGTAATATAAAAATTGACGAGTTGTCGCCTTACGGTATACATAGAAAGGAGTAGGTTTGATACTCGGATGGTTAAAGCACGTGCGACAAGGAACAAATGAAGTGTTCTACTGCTTTCAATACCTGGTTTTGAAAGTTTCCAATGAGGGTGCCCAAGATAATCTCTTGTAGGCCTATGCAATGCTAGCCACCTGAAGTTCATTGGACTATTTTAGGTCTTTTTTTCTTCCTTTCTTTCTTTTTAAAATTCGGAATAAATCTGTGGCATAACTTAAGGATGACCAGGTGGCTTTTTACAATTGAAAGGAAGACCACAAAGGAAGCAGTAGGGTCAACTCAGCAATTCCTCAAAAATCGTCAAAAAAAGCCTGTCCCGAAATTGATGTATAACCGGTCACTTTTTCACAGCCAGGTATTCACGTTAGTTGTCACTGAAAATTCCTTTTTTGCATAGGAAGTTGTAATTTCTGTGTGGGGGTCTTGAATTCACTGGTTCTTGGTGGCAGTAAACTCACTCCAGCCCCTAAGAAGATATTTGGCCATTTGCTTGGGGGAATATAACATAAATAGCACGTTTTATTTCTTTTTGGGAGTTTTGTTTTTGTTTTGTGGGTTGGATGGAAGGTGGTGTGGCATCAGTGAAATATACACGTAGGTCAATATCGAATGAAATAAAATTATTGGTGGTGTCATACGCACTGAAGGTCATTTTTCCTGAAAGTAAACAATTTTGAAAATATCGGTATCAAAGTATATTTCCTGCCAAAATTGTATGAGGCAAAAAGGTGATCCACCTTCACCCTATTTCTGTAACTTGACGTAATTTAAAGTGTGGTAACGTTACTACTGTAACCAAAAATTATCAAAATTCGCTTAATTCACATGCGCATGCAGAATGTAAGTGTTGCCCTGTTTCCCAATTGTATCCTTACGGAAGCACAAATATGTTTAACCCAATGTAAGTGTATTTGGTGACATGAATGATGAATGGTGTCTCTGTGGGTACTTGTATATGATCAACTATTATGCAAGTTATCTTTTAACTTTTTGTAGGAACATGGATTGCTTAATTAAGCTTCATTGAGGGATTAATCTGGTACAGCAAGGTATATGTATGTCCCGCATTGAGCATCGGACAAATGAAGATATTTAAAAATATATGGGCAGTTAGTTGGGTGTAGATTAAAAGTAAAAGATCAGTAGTTCAAGTGAAGCAGATCCCTGGTCGATGGGTAAATCTTGATTGGAAAATGTGTAATATTTTACTAGCACTGCTGTCGGATTAAAGATAACAATCCGAGATGCTACCAGATTAAAACAAAAACAAAAACAAAAATTGACAATTTGTCAGGTTTTAAAAGTACAATTCGAGATGATACAACACAGAAATGCTTTATCATTATATTCACATAAGCATGCAGAATGTTAATGTATTTGATGACGCGAATGGTCTCGCTGTGGGTGTGTACATGTCTGTATGATCAATTAATATGTAAGATATTTTTTTCTTTATAAAGTTTCAAGTTTGTTTGGTTCTTTTTTTATTTTTTTATTTTATTTTTTTTTTATTATTATTTTTGTTTTGTTTTTGCTTGGTTTTTTTTTTTTTTGTTTGTTTGTTTGTTTGTTTTTGTTTTTGTTTCTGATATAAAGACATTAAATTTATGGCAAACTGATCATAACAATGTAAACTGAAATTTAATGTTTTTACATCAGAAAAAAAACCCCAAAAAGTTGAATCCAAGTTTCTGTAAAAAGCAGGGCGAAACTTGGTATGATTGCTGTATAAACACAAGACAACAAATACACAGGACAGTGGGGAAAAAATCAGTAGTTTGTAACCTTTCCAGAAATGTATATTTTGTGGAAGTTTCCATTCACATTGATTTTTTGGTGATACAATCTTTGCAAGCACCCTCAATATGGCACTGAACCAGACGCTCATCGTTAAGAGCACTGGTCACAGGTGTTCGCCATGTTTGGGGTTCTTGGCAAGAGGAAGTTTGGTGCAGCAACCTAACTGCCCAACTTCCTCTGACGTACCCCACTTGACACGCATTTAAGCATTTTCCCATGTGTGCAAGTTCAATACAAAGATAAGTTCACCGGCAACAGGGCCTTTGCCATGTTTTGGGATCATGGCGGGAAGAAGTTTAGTATTGTCCGACTTCTGCTGACGTCCCCCACTTACACACTTTTTATGTGTTTTTAAAATGAGTGGGATGTGAACAATTGCACACACTTCCACATGTGTTACCAGAAAAACTGATGGCCAGTTCAGCCCCTCAATTAACAACTTTCAGAGATTGTGTCGAACTGAAGCTTGGTTTTAGAGTAAACTTGAAAAGACTTCAGACCGTGAGGGAAATGTTATACACAGACACACCCACACGGGATATTTGTTCGCAAGACGATCACAAAATTAAGCGCCCTTCCCCTCCACGATAGACAAAAGGCATATTTTGAAGGTTGTTTTTGGCGAGACACGTTCACAAACGCCACTGTCTGTAAAGAAGCACTCAATAATCAAGGGCAGTGACCTGCTTTTACTTCGGGGACGATGCAGTTGAGTTCGTGAAGTCACCTTTTCAGAACCCGCATTAGGTCATTTGTAACTAGTGAGAAGGTTTCATTGAAACAAAGTGATGCAACTTAATGTATAGCAATTAAATCTTAAAGCAAAATACATGTATTTTGTCTGTGTGGGGCTTTCGATCCGGTGTGCAAAGGACTTTCACCGTCTTGGTTCATACCTTCCGAATTTAGGACTCTAAATCTTTTTAAAATGAGTCAATTTTGAGGGAAAATGGCCCACTTTTTGTTTTGCAGCACCTTTTACCCAGATCTCCCGATTAGAAACATTTTGGGGTTTATACATATGTTACCCTGTAAGGGTCTTGTGTATTATATTAGTTGTGTGGAGTATTCTCTATCAAAGCAAAAAGGATAAAAATGCAAATCCATACGGAAAAAGAAGGTATTGGTCACAAATGTACTTTCACGTGTTGGTCATCAAAAGAAATGTCAAATGATCATGATATCATACTTAGACCCATCACGGTAATATGTAACTGAAGAATGTTGTTTAAAGAGATTATGTTTTAGGCAGAAAGACAGGTTCCATGTGATGCATTTTCATGTGTTATGGTCCTGTGTCAAGGTGGATGCTGGCAATGAATAATCATTGAACGCCCCCCCCCCCCCAAAAAAAATCCAACCCATAAAAAATCAGTCATGGGCAAAAAAATGGGCATACCGGTTATGTACTTCGATGGCCGAACAACCTTAGCCTATGAATGTCATATACAAATTAGAAAATAATTTGCTAGAACTCACTCTTTGTCCCTATTTAAAAAGACGATGGGCAATCAGTAATATCACACTAATTATATGTATACTTGCCATTTACAAATCTCAAGGCGTCGGCTCTATTAACCACACAGAAACAAGATTCACTTGCACATAAAGCTTGACATTTCCAATCCTTTTGTCCATATAGTAGATGCCTACAACCTTGGCCCGTCAATATGGCTTTTATTAGATGGTCCGTTGTGCCCCCCCCCCCCAAAAAAAATCACAGACCAAAGGGCAAATAGAAATTCCACAAATTTAAATAGCAACATCGACGAATGCTTCATAATAATCATGCAATTATATCCGCCAACTTTTTAAAAGTCGAAAATTATAGGATTCATTCTATATAAAAATGTATCTGGCGCTTCACTTTATGGTGTATGACTAACACTTCGAACAGAAAAGGTTTACACTGTGTACCTTTGCCACCCATTAAAACTTAACGTTCACATGAACTCTGTTGGCCTACTTATGTGCTGAAAATTGTATATTTACTGAACCATTTTGTGTAATTGCATCAAATTCAGTCTACTGTACTATTGACATATAATCTAGCAGAGGGTATCGACCAGGGAATCTGGAAGAAAGAAAGAGAAAAGAATTATTGAAAAAGAATTTGTTCGACACAGAGTTGTAATTAATGTCAGGGGCATTCAATTGAGGTCGCCACTAGTAGGCTAACCATGTATAGCCAGAGTGGCAGGAACTCTTTTCACATGCTCCTCGGTCCGAGAACTGAATCCAACCAGAGTTGAAATGCTAGCATGCTACCCGTAAGCCAACCCGGCACCCATGCAAGCCATCTTACCTTTACATAGAATGCAGTGTGGGTCTCTTCACGACTGGCTTGACAGAATTCAGTGGATAAATCTTCAGGTTACATTCCAGACTCAAATAGACATAGTCAGTTCTACTGTGTAACTTTGTAGCCTATTCATCTCATTGTGGTACAGATTTGTCCAGCTCTGCACGATGTGTTTTCTTTATGACAATAAGAGGGTAATTTATGGTTGATATCAGATGATATCATTGTCCAAATCTGATGACTTTTTGTAAATTTTGTAACGAGATTCAAACAAATATGTTTACTTGAATATTGAATTGGTATCCGGCCAGCTGTTTTGTGAATGCATATGGATATCGCGAGTAATCTTGCCATGTAGGGCAGGCTATGTGCACAGGTCAAGACGACACAATCTGTTCAAGCCTTTTTTTAAACACATTTAAATGCGTCAGTGTTGGAGAATATTAACAGAATTTGTTTTCTTGCTTTTAATTTATGAATTTTTTCATTTTTTATTTATTTATTTATTTATTTATTTATTTATTTATTTATTTATTTATTTATTTATTTATTTATTTATTTTATTTATTTTTATTTATTCGTTTGAAAGAGCATTTTTAGACTACTATTTTGAATATATTAGGATTTTTTTCCGTAAGGAAATATGGAACGTCTTTATAAGAAATAGTTCCCAAGAGCTGTACGGAATTTCGGACGAGGTCATGTCAGGCAAGATTTTTTATGCCGTGAGATTGGTGGTGCGGTGTCTGCAAAATGCTATATTTTCATGAGTCTAGCTGACGGCTTTAAAGAAGTCGATAATATAAATATGAACGTACGGACAACGATTTTTACGTCAGCTGACTGACAAGTCAGCTCAGGTAAAATCGTTACGAAATAGTAAAAATTGAAAATATTATGACCAGTTCAGCATCCATATTTTTGTGGACATTTATGAAATTTAGTGGGATTGTGGGGAATGTCAGGTATATCGGTTACATATGGTAGTAGTGGCGCCACCTGTACTGTGACGGAAGTTACATATTAAAATGTCTATTTCTTGTAGGTCAACAGGCCTGTTAAGTTGAAAGAGGTAATAGCAGGGTGTAGCTTGGACATCAATGGCAAAGAGAATATTTTGGTGATGGTTATCAGGTTATAGGTCAGCAGAGCATTAGGCCCATGGGCTCTTTTTTACGATTTTTTGTTTTTTATATTTACAACCTCACCAGAACCGTCAAGCAGATTGTTCTGAAATTTTGTGGGTATGTAGCTTGCGGGAGTTTTAAACAAATTTGTTCACTAGTTAGTGATATCATGGGCCGTTGATTTTTAACGACCATTTTTTTCAATCCGGGTCCTTGTTGCTAGATGTATGCATTCCTTTTGATTAGAATGTAAGCCAATTGCCACTGGAATGGTAATTCACAACTTTGAATTCTTCTCCAAAACGGTTAGGCAGAATCACTCCAGACGTGGTGCGGATGTACTTTAGGTGTGTCTGTTTGTGCAAACGGTCGCGCTCCATTTGTTTCGGGATTTTTAGCTCAGCTGACTTGTCAGTCAGCTGAGTCTATGTTATGACCAGCCATCTGTCGTCTGGCCGTGAGTCACTTCAAACTTGGTAAGCATACACCTTAGGTGTGTCTCTACCAACTTCTTCCAACAGTGAAGCCCCACTGATTGTGATCTTCTTAAAGAAGTGGCACGTCTTTTTTTTTTTTTTTTTTTTTTTTTTTTTTTTAATGTTAAAACTATATTCGACTTCTCCGCAGCTGACACTCTTATTGTCCTAAAACTTAATGGAAGTGTAGCTTCTAGAAATGGTTAATAAATATGTTCACCAGAAGGTGATAATCTGGAGTCCTGATTTTTAACGAATTTTTCAATTCCTGCATCAGCAGTTAATGCATGCATTCTTATTGATTACTATGTGAGCCAATGGACATTGCATTCGAAATTCACATTGTTGACTTCTCCAAAACCGTTGACCAGTGCACTTCACATTTGTTGGGAATATACATTAGGTGAGACTCCAGTGATTTTTAGCTCAGCTGACTTGTCAGTCAGCTGAGCTTCTCTTATGGTCCTCCGTCCGTCGTCCGTCCGTAGTGAGGGACTTGTAGAAGTCTACTTCTTGCATTTGATACTCTATAACAGTGATTCAATCACTTAACTTATTAATTAGATATTATTCCAGATTCATAAATATCACAAAAACGACATTGGCCTACTTTCTACTTTTGCTATAAACTCAGTTGACGAACAAGTCAGAAGAACCAAAATGGTGATAGGCCTACCAATTCTCCTTTATGTTTTGCAGAAGTAATAAAATTTGGACTTTGACTGGTTGGGCCTGTACATACTGGAAACACTGTAGTCTGCATTTCATGATGAATATTTCAAAGGTTAAGAGGACCGGTTTAAAACCACCAGTTGCATTTTGTGGGTGACTGCCTGTCTCAAGTCATGAGTGAAACTTGTTTTTCACATTGGTATTGGAAGATGAATGTTGATGCTTTGGTAACTCTGGAATCTCTTTGCTGCCATTGTTGGGTTTGTTATTTATGGATATGGGTCATGTTTTTCTACATAAGTGTATCATAGTAGAGACGTCGGTCAACAATTCGACTTCTTCTCCTAAACTGTCAGCCAGATCCACTTCAAACTTGGTAGGGATGTAACTTGGGTGAGTGTCTACCAAGATTGTTCAAATGGTTACGGTCCAGTGATTTTTGGATTTTGTATGATTTTTTTTGGGGGGGGGGGTTGGGGCTGATCTTTAAAAATCTTCACCGAAACCGCTCACCCAATTGCTTTGATATCACACAGGAACACTCCATGGGACTCCTTGTTCTTAATTTGTTCACCAGGTGGCGCTGCAATTTTTATCTATTTTTTTATGACTTTTTGTGTGTCATAGCTGTTTTCGACTTCTTCTCCATAACCGTCACTCAGATTAAGCTGAAACATGGTGGGTATGTTCCTTGTGGGAATGCTGCGGATTCCTTTTTTTTAACGATTTTTTTTCAATTCGGGTACTAACCAGTCAATGCAGCTTTCCTATTGATTACTATGGAAGTCAATGAGTATTCTAATGGTAATTCGCATTTTCAACTTATTCTCCAAAACCGTCATCCAGGTTAATTTCAAACTTGGCGGCAATGTGCCTTGGGTGAGTTTCTACCAGGTTTGTTTAAATTGTCATGCTCCAGTGATTTATCGATTTTTAATGATTTTTTTGTTCTTTTTTTGGACAAATCTTAAAAAATCTCCGAAACCGCTCACCAAATTGTTTTGATATCACACAGGAAGACATCTAGGGACTACTTGTTCTTTATTTGTTCACAAGGTGGCCCTGCAATTTTTTTCTATTTTTTTATGATTTGTGTGTATGTGTGTGTGTGTGTGTGTGTGTGTGTGTGTGTGTGTGTGTGTGTGTGCGTGTGTGTGTGTGTTATAGCTATTCTCTACTTCTTCGCCAGAACCTTCACTCAGATTAATCTTAAACTTGGTGCATATGTTTCTTGTGGAAGGGTCAAACAATGTCGTTCACTATGTGGGAATGCTGCGGATTCCTGGTGTTTAACGATATTTTCAATTCGGCTACTTTTCGGTAAAATTTAATGCACCTTTCCTATTGATTACTATGGAAGTCAATGGGCATTATAATGCTAATTTACATTTTCGACTTCTTCTCCAAAAGCGTCATCCAGATTTACGTCAAAGTTGGTGGGGATGTACCTTGGGTGGGTGTCAACCAGGTTTGTTCCAATGGTCATGTTCCAATGATTTTTTATATTTTTCATTATTTTTTTTTTTTCCAAAAATCTTTACAAAAGTTTAATTAGGAAAGTTTATATGGGAATTTCTTTTAATGGTTATAACTTAGATAATGTTGGCCAGATTTACTTCCAACATGGTGGGGATGTGCCTTGGGGGGATCTCCATCAAGTTTAATCAAATGATCACGCTCTATGGATTTCTTTTTAATTTTTATGATTTTTTTTGGTTCTTTTTGGGGGGCAAACCTAAAAAACTCTTCTCCTCTGAAACCGCTCACCCAATTGCTTTGATATCGTACATAGACACTCCCAGGGACACCATGTTCCCAATTGTTTACCAGGCAGCTCTGCAATTTTTTTTTTTTTTAATGATTTTTTTGTATGGTTTTGCTATTTGTCACTTGTTCTCAGAACTGTCACTCAGATTAAGCTGAAATGTGATGGATATGTTCTTGTGGAAGGGTCAAACAAAGTTGTTTACTAGCTGGCACTGCTTTGGATTCCTGATTTTTTAGGATGTTCAATTTGGGTACTTATCGGTCAATGCAGCTTTCCTATTGATTACTATGTAAGTCAATGGGCATCTAATGCTAATTCACAGGAAAACTGACACGAAATTTACTATTTACTTGATAACTTGAGATCTGTTTTGAGTTAGTACCGTGATGCTGCACATGTTAATGTTTCTGTATAAAAGTCATGCTTAGACAGTACATGAATTTCCTTGACCTCCTTTCTGGGGTCACAGTTCAACATACATGAATTTTACTCTTCACTATAACTTGAGAACTACTGTTCACACAGCCCTCTCGTTAAAACTTATTTATCCTTTTTTTTTTCTTTTTTTTTTTTTTTCTTTTCTTTTTTTTAACCTTAAAATGTCTTCTTCTCCAACGCTCCTCAGCCAATTGCTTTGAAATTGCTTTGGAACACTTCTGGAAACCCCCAGACCTGAATTTGTTCAAAAGATGGCACAAAGATGTTTTCGATTTTTTAAAGATTTTTTGCCTGTTTTCACTCTTTTGGACTTCTCCAAAACTGGCACTCAAATGATTCTGAAACTTAAAGAAAATCTAGCCTGGGGAAGAGTTAAACAAATACGTTCACAATATGGTGATACTCTGAATTCCTGATCTTAATGAATTTTTCAATTCTGGTACCTTTCAGATAATGCAAGCAATCATGCATTCCTATTGATAATCATGCAAGTCAATGGGATTTGCAATGAAAATTCATATTTTTTACTTCCTGTCGAAAACTGTTTATTAGATTCACTTCAGACTTGATGAGGATGTACTTTGGGTGAGTCTCTACCAATTTTGTGGTCACGCTCTAATGATTTAAAAGTTTTATGTCCAGCTGAATTGATAAGCCACAATTTTATTCTTCTTTAAGTCTTCCATGTACGGTAGTTCCAATCTCATTTCAAATCAAGGTGGCCCTACTTCACTTGGCTATTTACTCGTCTGAAAAGAATGCACTAAAGTCCATGGCTCTAAAGCATCCTTTACACTTCACTCGACCACACGTGTGAAGATGGTAGCCACCTGTACGCCAGTTTTCTTCTCTGGTCATTTTTCTAAGGTAATGCAGAGTTACCAGCTTTCCCTCATCATCAGGGGCAACCCATGAAAATAACTTAAAATTTGACCAATTCACGGCGTTTGTCACTCATCAAAATTGAGTATTTGCTGCCTTATTCTTCGTTTATTATCCCTGATGAGCCTGATTACTGGTCTCTGAGATGGCTTTCACATGATTATGTACATCAACATTTTTGATAAAACTGTTTTGAACAATAGCAGGAACTTATCCATGTACCATTTTGTACATAAATATAGCTGTTAAAATCTATTCAATTTTTGAAATTTCATAATTCTTAAACCATGAAAAAGAAGTTCAGTATGAGCATTTCAATGTGAAAAAACTATTACCCTCAGTATTTACTTTTGTAATTTTACCAAGCAATCAAGGCTACTTTGATAATTACTCGCCCACGTTATATTGCAATAAGTATAATGTCGGTATCCAAAAGCATAATAGAGTTTTACAACCATCTGTTTACCCACACTATGACGTATTTTCTTCAGAATACCAGCAACCTTTCCAATGTTACCCGAGATACATGTAAAATGGGATTTCTAGTAAAGTTTTTCATCCATCCACACTCCCAGAAACCTAATCTTATGCACTTGAGAAATTTCTATATCATTGATTTCATTTTGAAAGCAAAATTTTGTGAGTAAAAATAAATCTTGCCGTTTCAGTCCCATATAATTTTCTCAACCCAAAATTGATATGAGTAAAAAGTGTCATTTTTATCTATGTAATCAAACTATTGATTATAGGAAACCTTTTTAAACAACTTTGCAAAGCTTGTCAATAAAGAAATTGGCCTGTAATTAGAAATATTAATCATGTAACCCATTTTGAATAAAGAAAGGACTTAATCAATTTTAGGCACATCTGAATGTACAGCTTTTGTGAGTCATAAGTTAATGAAATATATTAAAGGAGGAACTATTTCAGCAACTACATATTTCAAAACTTCGGGGCTTTTATCGTCATAACCATGGCTAGAAATCTTTAAAGTATTAGCCATAATCTTAATATCATCATCTAACACAGGTGAAAAGAAATACTTATTGAGCCTGCCTCATGTTATAATTAGGAGAAACAGGCACATTAGGATTTTTTTTTCGTTTTACTGCTTTAATGAGACGTTACGTAAACCAAGGTTTCCTTTGTTTATATTCTGAAGTAACAACCTTAACAGCAATTGATTTATCAAAATAATCTTTAAATTTTGTCAAGAAATATGACCTTGCCTGATTTGGATCACCATTTGACAAGACCAAATTTCAACGAACAGAAAAGGGGAATTTTTAATAAGAGTTCCTTTTGATCCGGTGATGACTGCTGGTGCGCATGCTCCAGTGTTCTTCTTTCCTTGTTCTCGCCAATCAGATCGCAGACAGAAGGAGGACAAGGCCCACCTGGCTATCACGGCTTGGCAGCATACTGTGAGTGTCCGTCCAATAACCACTTCCCCTCTATCCCTGTTGGGAAAAGGTCACAAGCTGGATTCACGGAACCACTACATGGCCACCTGGAACGACCATGAGCACTCTGCTGGTTGTCACCAACAACCTGGCCGTGTGTGCTCTCCTGAAGGAACATGTCAGTTTTGTGTTGGTTGGGAGATGACAAGTGGCTGCTCTATGAGCAGTCTCAGAATAGGAGCAAAAGAGCCAGGCATAAGCGGCATGCACTTGCAACTAAACAATGGGTCTTGGACTCTGTCTCCATCGAGTCTTCTCCCACGACTCCTCTAGAAAAGCATGCATAGGCGAACCCGTGCGGCTTACTCACAGGCGCAGGTGGCTGCCATCTCTACACCTGAACCCCCCCCCCCCCCCCGAACTAAGGGCTTTGTTATATGGGGAAACTTTTATTGCTCAACAGTTGAGCTGCTTTTGTGGCAACCCTTTGTAGTTCACCACTCCACCTATCATACGATGCCACATGTGGCAAGCATCTTCAGATGTGTAGGTCATTATAAATGTGGGAATGCTTGGTCATTTAAACCACATTTTTTGGCCATCAGGTTCACGAATTTGGGAAAACTGCATGTGTAAAGCCATGGTTATCACAGGATGACATGTTTTAGTTTTATAGACGTGAGATACGTCAAAGGACTTGTAATGTCTAACAGGCCTAAAATATTGATGCAAGCATTTGAAACGGATATATTATATAAAGCATGATCCAAAGATTTTAATATGAAATTGAAACTTTATCAGCTATCTATTTAATACACATTAAGATTTATGCTGATGGCAAGTGATCTGAGTTGTAGGTTCCGCAGAGTCAGGAATCTTTAGTGAAAACTAAATAGCATGTAGAAATACATTTTCTTTCTTCTGTGAGCCTCTGTATCCTATAGAAGGTTTATTATGGGCGGAGGAGAATCCTGTAAGATAAGATTATTCTTTAGTTTATATCGATGTAAGTACAATAACCCATTAGTCTGAGGCAATTGACAGACAAATATGACCGCACAGATGTCACAATACGACTGTCGAGATGACGTTTTGATTATCCTTGCACTTTAAAAATCGATGCACATCTGGTGAACTTGATCATTCAGAATTCATGTAATCAAATCAGCCGTTGATTATGAGATGAAGATTTTTATAATTATGACCACAAACCTGTTTAGGTGGTTGAATATAACACTTGTTAGCACGTCATCTATGAATTGAGCGTTGTGTTTCATATTACGGGCAAGGCAAAGAACGGAGATTCTTCTGCTGGAGCTATATATATCATATTCATATTGCCGTTAAATTGCCCCATCTGTGAGAAAATGTTTCAACCGGCAATGTTCCGATTAGAACTTTTGACTAAGTAGCCTCTTTTTTGACGCATGGACATTTTAATGGCCAGAAATGAACTGTAGGACGTTAGAGCAATTGGTCGTTTTACCTTAGGTCACAAGGTCATATCGAGGCATCCTTCAATATCTTTTAGTGCCAACACATTACCTTTGCACTGCTACTCACTAAGAACAGAGGCCGTACCGGGCACGTGGGTTTGTTTCTGCAATTAATCTACTCGATCACATATGGCTTTACCGATTATGGAAAGCCGCTGGACGTACACACACATCTTTAAATGTAATTGATGTTTCTTTCCTTCCAATTTTTCCAGGTTTAAAGACCCATAATTCGGAACTGTTTGAGCTTTTGATAAGAACTACTTGATTTATTCATTTAATACCTTGGTATTATTTGTAACATTATGGCCTTATTTCGAAACATGTAAACTGTTGTTACTACCTCCTCCCCATCCGAAAAATTTACGCCAAATTTTTCGACACCATACCGCCAGAGGCCGCTAGTGATTTCAAGATGTTTCAAAGTAGACCAGAGTTCTTCATAGAATGTTTTAATATCGATTTATTATCACAGTTGTCTCATTTGGCATTTTTCAAAATTTTCACAATAATATTTACAAACGTTTGATTACACATATGTACATATATATGGTAGCACAAAATTGATAGCAAGCATCACTGAAACAGTGGTTGTCCTTGCATCGTGAATATTGGAAGATTTTTTTTAATAGATGGAAGACTTGACCACATCAAGAATCTCGAAAAGATAGGAACTGCCATCTGAAATACCTATAACCGAGGTTGAGACAAAGATTCTCGTAATCAGACTCAGAGGGCACAAAGGCGATTATTATGAGCTTTTGCAGATGGTGAATGATTCAGGTATTGGATGCTTTTGGGCGTCAGTCCATCCCTGTGTAGACATCCTGCAAGACGGAAAGCCTACGAGTCAATAGCAGTATCGACAGTTTCACCGCAACTGGTCATGACTATATGTATCATGCGACATATTTTTGGTTGGTTGAAGTATTTTGTTGGCTTGAAGCATCTTTATTGGTTTAAAGTGTCTTTGTAGTTTGGAAGCATATCCGTTGTTCTTCCGGCGTAATGCCTGAGATAGAGAGGTAGAGCGTCATGAACAGACTGCCGTCGTTAAATTGTACTTTTGAAAGACAGCTCATTGTGGACAACAGTTTTGGACAGAGACTTGGTCAGTTCCACACAGTCCGCTCAAAGCCTCCGTTGTCGTAGATAATCTGTATACACCAGCACCTATTGCAGATGGATGTTCAACAACCGAGCCGCTCGGATATTAGAGTATGTTAGCTGGCGCTGCCTTTAAAGCTACAGACGGCTATCATGCTATACTAGAAACCACAAGATCTCGTATAAGGTTCTTCTTATATAATTCCCAGTCCACTTGCATTTGTAGGTTTTCTTGCAGGGCTTCTTCGGCCGGGTATGGCCGGACCTGAAGCCGGATCTGTCTTTTTACCAGTTCGTTCGCGTGTTCGATGAAAAACTTCTTGGACAGCATTATACACTCTGCTCCACGACTCACCTGCAAGAAAGTCATTCATTCGAGCATTGTAACTTGAGGCTGACCTTTAACAGACTAGTATATGTTCAAGTGTTTAAGTGTTGACTAACATAATAAAAAATGTCCGTTTGATTTAAATAAAAAGCAGTACAGACACTGTCTTCTTACGTTTTGTCGTAATGTAATTAGTAAGCCTGACAAGTTCATGTAACTGCACTGCAAATTTTTGGAAGAAATTGAGAGGGTATCATATATTGGTACAATAGTACATTATAGTTAAACTTATAGTTTACATTTCTGTTGTCCTTTTTAAAATTAGACATGAAATATTTTTCCTAAATTCCAATACCTACTTGTATCGTAAATTACGCTACTCTAAAAATGAGATAAGTGTACATGTACATACCAAACTAACTACAGTGTGAGGATACTCAATTTCGTCATCAAAATGTATTGACGTCAAACCCTGGAAAGGAAGGCAAGATATCTGTAATATTTATGGTACAGTTGTTCCACATTCAGGGGAGCTACGTTGTTACATATACTTATTTGAAAACCTGTTTTAAGATTTCTTTACAGTGGGAATGTCCCAAACGCATATGGTACCAGATGCACCGACGTTTTCACACGGATCCTAGAGAGGTTCATTCACTGAAAAGCAAACACATCCAGAGGCTACATTTTAACACACGTAGATCTATACATTTTTGGACTTGTCAAAATTCTGTTTATGACAGGGTTACTCAAAATAGATTTAATTGTTGTTTAACCTTATTGTCATGCACTAAACCTTCAAGGTCCCATATCATTTAAAACACAGGACGGAGATTTTGAATGTATATCTACGTGTCTCCAATAAAGTGCCCACCAACATAGCCAAGTTCTTGAACATTTTGAACGACGTTCCGCATACTTACAAAAACATCCCTAGGTTTTAGCAGTTCAACTTGTACAAAGGTCGGCATCTTTCTCTCCCTAGGTGTTGCTGGCAGATCTGTTTCTTCTGCTTTCTCTAACTCTTCCGCCGACGTGATCTTTGGTGGAGTAGTTGGGTTACTTTTCTGACTCCGAGCTGACAATGCAGGAGACACTGAACGACGAGAAAAGGTTGGTGACGGTGACTGAAAAAGAAGTGGTAGGCCGTTTCAAGTCTTGCTATGGGAATGGGTTGAGCATCGGACACTTACACCGATAGAGGACACCACTGCGCAGAAGAACACAGTTTTAATTTGAAGATGGTGTACCATTTTTGCGCATCTTATCATGATTGCAACAACATGCCGCAATTTGATATGGCTGATCATTCTCTTGCCTTAGCTGCAGCGTGCCCACATGCATGACTTCCTTAACTGGTGTCCAAAGACCACATATGACCCCAATGGTCATATATACCCCTGGTGGTATTTAACCAAAAGGGAAGCCTTTGCACAAAACCTTACAAAAAGAAACTGATCTGGAGTAGACTTTTTTTTTATTTTTCATTTCTTATTGATTCTAAAACGCCCAAACTTGCTTGATATCGTCTATCGAAGAAAATATTAGAGCGTTCAAGTGTTTTAGTTGTTTGACCAGCGTGTTATACAAGAACACAAGTACATGTGACAAAGGAAGACGAAGATTACATCGTAAATTTTACGAATCCGATTAGCACAATTATCTGTTAGGGAAGAGAAAAAACGTGACAGCACACAAGAATACACGAAAACCGTGATCTCTGGAAACCATTCGAGTTAGCGCACACATAAAATACATGTAAAAGTCTTAGTCCTTGCGTTCTTAAAATCCCAAAGTATCGATTACACAAAAAATTCCCCAATCTGATTTTGAGTATACTTATATATATATATATATATATATATATATATATATATATATATATATATATATATATATTCTACCTTACCACTAAGGCAACCAATCAGATGTCTCTATTTATACCACGTGCCTGTCCTGTAAAACTTCATTTTGGGTAGTTGAAACCATAAAATTGGACATCACATGCATGTCACACGGTAAAGCACTGTGCAGAAGTATAAAAACGTGACGTCATAGCATGCACCCCACGTGACGTTACGACGTGCACCATATGGATGACAGAACGTCACACCACGCATTTCAGATCCATATGGTAGACCTATTTGAGTCAACTGGACAGCAAAAAGTGCCTACTTTGTGAGTAATAATTGCTGGATCAAGGTGTATCATTACTCAAATCGCAGAATATAACAGTTGTTGGATGGCAGGTCGTCCAATATAAAGTTTTACGGGACTCCAAGTAAAATTGGGCTTGGCGTCCGCCTCGCCCAATATTACATTCTGTCGTCCCGTAAAACATCATATTGAACTCCTTGCCATCCAATATTTGTATAATATATATACATAATATTAATCAACATGTACATTTACTAATTTATATCTGTTACAAATGTTATATCCTTTACTTTGCTTACAGGTTTATATGCAACAATAGTATAACTCAGGATTACACATTCATCATCCATATATATTGATTAGCATAACCTACAAAGTGAGCATGCCGAGTCCTGGGCAGATGCGTAACTTTACTTTTAGAAAATCCGGGGCCAGCAGAACTAAGTTGTGACGTCAGCATGACCAAATTCACCGGTTCGTCTTCCTGATCAAGGTTGGTCTCAGCTGCCGTGACGTCGTTCTGAGAAAACCAATGTTTCTGCAATGACGTGGATTCTCGCGACTGAATCAGAGAATCGTATATTCAGTCTCGCCATGCGTAATTAACATAAAAACCGCGGAAGGCTTCTTGGGCGATTCTGACATTCGCCAGGGTTTCCATTTGTAACTACATAAGTATTATTATGTTCATCATAAAAATAATGTAATCCTAATTGTCTCGAGTTGCGACTAAATTATGTGGAAACGCAATATTCAGCATAACTCCATAGGTTTTCATCCAATTTTCACGAACTGAGCTCTATACATAACTTCTGTACATGGACAATTTTTAATTTTGACTTTGTCTCCAAATATTAAAGTTTAAGATAATACATTCCTTTTGTCATGACATTTATCAGAAAGTGGGTTTTCCTCCTATGTCTGAAGTTTTTCGACAGGAATGCAATGGAGTTTTGTAATCAGTTTGTTGCCAACTGGAACCAAAGCCCTCTCTTCCAGCCAACCGTTTGTTTGTCGTAAGAACTGTATGCCTGCCGCGTATCCATATTCCACGATCACATTCAATTTTTACCGCGATTTTGGGGCAAAGCAACCTGAGGCAAGGACTTCTTCGAGCCAAGTGCACTTTGAGCAACCATGCAAGAGAACTTGACGCATGCTCATTATTAATTAGGTCACAGCATGGACCTACTATCTGATAGTAGGTCCATGGTAATAGTAAGGAAACAGCGGGTTGCAGTTACATACATGTAGAACGCGCACAGTTCATTTATGCCTCGTGAGGTACTTGATTACCAAATTTGAGAAAAACCTATTCAGCCATGTTTGAGATACTGCGGCAACACACACTGCCTTCGCAGCAGGATGGGCGCATGACCAGAAAAACAATTTGCCTCCCTACCCTAAGGAGAAACACAGACACCACTGTCCCCAAGCTACATATAGACCTCTATTTTCTTAAAATTGGATGAAAACATTGCGATATTATGATAATTTACGGGGTCAAAAAAGTAGGTTATGTGGACAGTTATAGAATTCCTGGTGCCCAAATTCACCTTTGGTTTGTTGTTGTGATGTAGTACGTTTTATCGCGAAGTAGGTCATGGCCTCCAAAACAGACAATGGTCCATGTTATTTCTATGACACTTGCCATAACACGGAGCTTGGGTCTGAGTTGGAAACACTATAGGTCATAGTAGCGGGCAAATGAGTCACAGTGACGCAGATGTCAAATCAAGTCATCTCAGCTTTATGACATGCCTATTTCAGAAGGATATGTTTCGGCACTTTTGATATATCGCCCATCTGACAGAACGTGTGGACGAACGTACAGCTAGCTGGACAACCTGAAAATATGCTTTTCTTTCTAGGGGAAGACACTCTGACAAAAGGTGCCATTATAGTTGCCGTTTAACACCAAAATTGGCAAAGATGAGAAAAAAAATTAAACATATTGAGCACAAATAGAGAAATGGGGCTGTTACTTAGTGGGTAGACATACATTTATTAGTTTGTTACAACAGCGCTTAATCTCTAGATCCTACGTAAGGACATGCGTATGAATGAAAGAATAAATAAATGAACCACTGGACAAAGGACTTATTCGTACATGGATGTTTGTAGCCGGTTCTGAGTGGTGGCTTGTTACAAGTTAAAAATTAATACAGATTTCTTTACCTTCATATTCTGTGTGCTTATACTACTGTTTGAAATTAATGGGGTCCAATAGGGGCATATAATACGAGATCCACACAATAATGATACATTAAAGCGATTATTTCACAACTGTCCTTTCTTTTTCTCATCGGTGGCAAGGACAGTCTCCTGTTACCAAATATTACATGAACAGGTGGATTGCCAAATTCGGATATCAAATATCTTGTTGAAAAAATGCTGCTTAATCCAATTGAACTTTGGTTAATTGTGCTGGAGGTAGGAGGCTGACACTGTTCATGTTTAACCTTTGATGACATTTTTTTAAAACTCAATGGATGGATTGAAAAAAAACAAGAATCAACTTACTTTTGAAAAACATGAGTATTTCTTCATGGACTGTTGTAGAGTGCGGGGCACGTACGTGTGCTGACGCCGTAACCCGTAACGTCTATTGTCTATTCTCGATTCTGAGCAAGATATCGACAAAACAAATCAGGATTTTCCAAACTGACAACATGTAACACACAACTGAAACAAAGGATGCATCCAGTATTTACCGGATAAAGTAACAGTAGTTATACAATACAAGATTTGTAATTACAGTAGAACCTGCCTGAGCACACCTCTGCTAAGGGACCACCTATGCTAATGAACCAGTCTCAACATCCCCATGAGCATATTTTACTTGACTTTTACCTGTCTTAAGGGACCATGTGTCAGAAAAAAAACTACATTTCACAAGGCCCTGTGGGGGATCCCTTAAGACAGGTTCCACTCTATATTGTACTTTTGAAGATCTCTACGTCTAAAAAATTCTGTGCAGTCTTTTTTGTCTTGTCATATATTGCTATCATATCTTAAAAGACGTAAATGCATTACGACTGTGTCTTAAGGCAACGCCATTGGTGGCAGGCAGCGAAAAGCCAAAATTCATTGCGTTCTATCATTGTTTCAACGTATCTTAAAAGAACTACATTGGCTGTAAAATCTTCCATCCTTGAAGAGTACGGAACACGAACGAAACAGTTTCGGTCCGACATGGAATTTTATCAAGTATGTTGCAAGTATTAAAGTGACAGAGTGGGGTAAGTCAAAAATTAGATTTATATTGAACAGACGGCCAGACATACGAGCTTAGGCAAAAGCCACAGTGCGCAAAACGATGCAGAACTTATTCTTTGTTTCGGATAAAAGTTTTTTTGTTTATACACTTGTAAGACATCCTGATTTTTTCATGAATTTTATGTCATTTGTCTACAAAGTATCAAATGTTGTCCAGCGGCATTTTTTTCTGTCGCACTTGCGTCGAGATTTATCACACGGAATGAAATGACCAAATTTCTAGCAAAAGTTAAACTTAACCTACCCACGCCACACTTTCGATACAATATATGCTTACCTATTTCGCCAGTTCCAAGTTTTGGCAGAGAGAGTTTCTTATTTTTCATATCTTCACTACTTCTGTGCAAACCCAGATGAGGTTTCACACTCTTAAGCTCCTTCATCACTTGGCAGGTCCCCTATAAAATATCATTTCTATGTTTTCAAATATGAACATTTGACCGCTTACTTGGATAGAATGCAATGGCAATCTGCTCCTCTGACACTCTCCTTTACATAATTTGAATCTGAATATAGGTAAAGCTAGGAAGTAATATAGGATTCAATTTAAATATCAATTTTCGTAACTTAAAGATGCAATGACACGTAGGAGAAAGATTTGTTCAAATATCATATTAAGGTGGCATTTTATATTTTAGTCTAAGCGGCAAAGCTTTGTCAAAAAGGGAGAGTAGCGCCTCCTGTGTGTCACCACCACCCATGCTACATGAAGCACGCTTTCCTGATGCCACGGAAAAAATAACATACTATGGTGCCTAATTTTCTCGCCATAATCCCAAACCCAAAATTTCTTCAAGTACTGTTCAAGCTAAAAGGCACTCTGCTGGCAGAACATGTATCAGAATAGGGGAGAGTAGGTCATTATGTGTGCATGAAGTTGTTTGCAACATCACCATGACACGCTGGTGTTTCAGTTCTAGATTAAGGTTCTACTTTCAGCCTCTAAAACTACAGAATTTCGTTCAGATTTTCTTGAAAAATGCACTACTATGATTTCTGTATGTACAAAATTAAAACAATTGATTCCAACTCAAGTTATATAACAAATCAATAGCTTCAGTAGAACGTGTTTGACGCTAATATATAGCACAGTCAACCTTGTCATTTTATTTTAAACTGTCACATGTATTGTGCATACAGAAACGGAAAACTAAAACGAATATGTGTGTTTTTAAACTGTAATTTTCGGTTTAAGGTTTTCTCAAAACAGTAGCACACTTGTGAATTAGGATTTAGCACACTTTTTTTATCTACCCCCCCCCCCCCCGCAAAGTACCGATCAAGTGCTTTTGTCGATAATCGCTTATGTGGACAAGGTATGTGCCACTTTCTTCACACACACGGGTCAGCTACTAAAATTATCTGAAGCGAGTTTATTTAGAGGGTTTGAAAATACTTTGTTTTTGTTGCAAATACTCGCTACAAGTTGTATTACATAGGCAATTTTAGGTATACACTTACAGATTTGACTATATACAGCCAGTCTGATTTGGTGCTATCTTTGACTATCACCACTCCTCGCCTGCAGAAAATATAACAAACATTAAAACTTATCATTCAGGCATGTCATTAGAGCGTGGATATCTTTTGTAACACTTATAATTACTTTATTTTATCTGTAATGTTAACTTGCTCACACAGTTTTCTATTGTGCAACCGTACAGTGTTATATGAAAAGCATATGACCGGAAAAAATCTCAGTAACACCGACCATGCCGACGTTTTGTATGCACAGTAAAATTGCAAGCCTGTCCAACTGGAAAGTCATTAGCAATTTATGGCACGCCAGGGTGTTTAGAAATTTTGCTAACACGTTATAATTGTCGACATGCAAGATTGCACCTATTGAGACTAACCGACTTTCAAACGCTGAATGGAAATGAATTGGCTGCGATTTCTATTGCTCTGAACTAATATTCCATGACTACGCGTTTCAAAGCACTTTTCAAAAATATCAGAACGATTTAATTCATCAAATCAGACATTTTGAGTTGGTATGGTTTTTGCTTGCATGTTTGCTCTTTTCCTTGTCTGTAATCAAAAGTTTGTTTTATTATACCTTTGATTTCAGGTGACATTTTTCAGTACTATTACAATATGACAATTACACTCTCATATGGCAGTAGTTAAAATTTTTGAACAGTAGCTAAAATTTTTGAAATAAGAATATAATCATTGACAAACACCACATTATTCCACCGATACTAACACAAAATGTATCCAGGTTTAAATTAGTTTGAAACGGTGGTCGCTAATTAGAAATTTTATTTATATTGTCAAATTTGATCTTACTTTACGGGTATTTTTAAAGCTCAAAAACATGTTATTTTGACTGTTGTGAAAGTGCTAATATTTGATGCTGTTAACCAATTATATCAATATGGGAATTGGATTCTTTTGTGCAATATTAATGTTCCGGTGTATAAAACAATCGTAACACTATGTGTGTGTAGAGACGGCCAATTCAAAGAGCAGATAACGTATTGCTAAGAGCTCACTTGAAAAAGTGGAAGAGACAACATTCTGGTCGGTCCAGTAGCTTCTCTATTGGCCAGTCCTTCATGAAGTCCAGCGTACTGTAAGCGTAATACAATGCATAAATTATTTCATTGCCCACATTGCTATGAACAGATTGCAGAACATACTTGTATCTATACTCGTAAAGTTACTGTCAACAGAAAAGTGCCAAGGATTTCTTTAAGAGGACTGCCTTTTGTATCTAAATAGACTAATGTTAAGACGTATTTTTTATGAGTGGATAGCAAATGTATAAAATTTACATTGACTCAGATATGCTGTCTAATTCAGTACGGGAAAATATAGGAATTTAAATGAGACGACTCACAAGACATATGTATATCAGAGTCATAAAATCTCATAATGGAGAATAAAAAAGAATAAAAACCAGTGTGTTCAATTCTTGCGTGAACAGTACCTAACAAATTTGATGTGTTCGGGGATCTCTCCTGGTCGGACCCCGCTCATGAATATGTCAAAAAAGTCGTCCCTGCCGATGGTGAGCAGCTGAACCTTGTCCTGGCTGACCACAGTGGCCGTTCGCCGTGAGTGATGAAGCAACGCCAGCTCCTACAATGCGTTGACCAGGACGGGGTAATCACATTTCCTTTCTTTTAAAACTCAAAACAGCATCTTTTAACACGAGTGCCAGAAACGCAAAATATAATGATGGCAGCCAATACAAACATTTGACACGAGGCCTTGTCATTTGCCTTCACCGGTCCTTCATCAGGTTTTTCTTCACAAGCCATCTTGGCAATGTTTCACAAACGCAAAACCGAAATAATGCCAACATACCTGTCATAATGGTTTTTTTCCAAGTGCAAATTTTATGTAACTTTGTGTGAGACATACATGTTTTTGCGAAAATACTGAAAAAGCATTGCAATGCGCTTTCTTTCGTGATGTTTTGCTCAAAGAAATGCATCTCTTGTAATGCGTATTGCTATGACTAATAATGAACATACAAGGTAAAGTGGTGGAAACTACATTCAAGAATGCGCAATGAAAGCATTCTTTATGACCTTTTATGGCCTAACTTTGAAGCATATATCAAATAAGTTTGGTAAACCAAAGTCGTTTTTTCTGTCGTTGCTGACAGCGACATCATATGTTGCTAAATTTCTTATCAAAGGGGGAAATCAAACGTGAATAAAGCTAGAGATCCCGAGTATGATAAACCTGTCACTGGAATTATCAGTAGCTTTATAGTGATATTAAATTCATGATTGTGTCAAGTTTCTCAGACAAAGCTGTGTTGCTATAAAGCCCTGAAATGTTACCTACCCCAAAGCTCATGCCCTTACGCATTATGGTGGCGGTTCGTATTGTTGTTTCGTTTGTCTTTGGATTCTTTTCCATTATCGTCACAACCGCTGTGATCAAGAAAAAGAAAAGAAAAACGTTATTTTTTATAATTTTCCCATTGACATTATGCAGCGGATAAAATACTCGTAAATATATAGGTACTTGGGTAAAATCTATCAACGATCAATATCGATTGAAACAGATTTTAAATATAACAAATTTTCAAAATATTAGCACCATTGTTATGTAATTATTGTTGGGGTCGAAATTGTCTGTGGCGATCAGCCACTCTGATCTAATGTTCTGCTGATGATACGATACTGTTCCTTGATGTCAGTTTTTTCTTACGTATCCTCGCATCGCAGTTTGTTTCGTGTATATATTCTTTTGCTGATATATTATCAATACATGGCCTCCTTACTTAGCCACATAAGCACTTTATACTGGGACATTCATTTGTTTAAAGAAAATAATGTCAAGCCGATAAATTGCTTACGCTTTATAACTTATCCACACACAACTTAACTTCTATTACTCATATTTTTCATGCAAGAAAAGCGGTGATATTTGACATTGGTTGCTACACAGATTGAAGACTGACAGCAAATATGTACCTTGTCCCGACAGGATAAAGTAAAAATTCTCAGCAATATGACCTTGTCTAATGATGACCCTCTTGGGGGAAACGCTGCAATGATAATTAAAGGCGACAGTTCAGATGATGACAATATGATGACAATATAAATAAATATATTTTAATCCAACATATATTCAAATGTACGAAGCCATGTAATTTGTTTCACAGAAACCGGATTATTATAAAGGTTACGAACTTATTTTTACGGTTTCTGGACTAAATATGGACAGCACTATAGAAACATAGTACGGTCTTCCCGATCCTATACTATATCGGGTTTGAAAATTAGGTTGTCATCCAAGTGAGGTTCCACATTACGTGTCACTGTTCAACTACGGACAATACAGATCGACATTTATCACAATACATCATCTGTATGTTATAGAATTACACTTTATAAGATATATCATTATTTACAGAACTGCTATTGTGTTCCTGTGATATAGTACGTGCACGACATACATGTGAGAAACCTATGAGCGGAGTGTGTCAATGAATACATATGGAAAGGGACATGTGCACAGGACATGTGCACACATTTTTCACATGTTGACATATGACACGTGATCATATTTAAAGTTCCACCTCGTAAAAGGTCACTTTGTGCATTTATGTTTCCTAATGGCAGGGCTGTCCAACTGGAGCATTGTAGCAAAATTTGATGCAAAGCTCTTCCAAATTGCTACAGATGTTCTCAAAAATAAGTGTTTCTTAGGTGAAAGAACCAGAAAAAAATGCTACAAGTTAAAACAAAATTTTGCTACAGAGATTTTCAGCTGGACAGCACTGAATGGAACAAAAAACATCTTATTATACTTACACCTTGTCAATGTCGACTTGCATATATGTTTTATAATTTTGCAAAACATCTTTTTATATTCACACCTCCCAAGGAACCACCTTGTGCATCGATGTTTCATAATGTCGTAAAATCCTCTCATCATACTTACACCTCATAAAGGGCCACTTTGCACAGCTTTTCTTGCATGTGTAAGGGATACTCGGCAAACGAACGAAGATGTTGAAGTCCATATAGGGCCTGAGATATAAAGCAGTTGCAATTACAGGCAACAACCGTCTATAATGGGCTGGCAGTTAGCGGTCACGCTTCCAAACAAGTTGCTATTAAACGCTTGGGTACAAATCGAAAGTGTTTTTATGGCATCCGATATCAGACCGCAACGTTTAGAAATTTGTATTTATCATGCCTATGTGATGACCAGATGAGGTTTGTTGCATTTCCAAACGTTCTGGGCGGTTGAGTGATTGATAATGACACAATGCAGTCAGTGCTTTATAAATCTGTTTTGTCTGAAAGCTTCTTATTCATTAAACAAAATGATGCTCAGAAGTCAAATATTAAGATAAAATTAAAATCTTGTAAAAGAGGACTGTATTGATAAAAAATAGCATATCGTATCTTATTTGAATACATGAAAAAAATAAGACACGCCTTACGTTTGAAAATAGGCTAGAACTATGGTTTGATTTTTTTTTTTTTTTTTTGGTGTACATGTACCTTATTGACTATGGAAAAACAACAGTTAGAAGGAAAGGCTAAATTTCAACCAGCCCAAACAATGCTTTCGCTTGGAAGGCCTCCCGATGTATAGCAAGCAATACTATTTCCAATAAACCAGCAATCTCTGGGCCAGAGACTTGTGAAAATCATAAGGTACAATATTAAGCAAAAGACAAAAACCAAAAAAGAGTTGCCATGGGGAGAAATGTTGACTTTATGGAGCCAGGGTGGTGTCAGGTGTTTTACTCACCGTTTGTATCTGTTCAGGTGTCCTATGCTGCCTGGGTAGGCTCAGAATATACTTCACCTCATTGCTGATGTTAATCTGCAAAAGCGATAAGTATAAGAATCAGATGTAAAACCGACAAATTACAAATACTGTGGAACCCAAAGTTTGCGATTACATTTTTTAAAATTTCCGTTATGAAACCCCACAGTAAGTAAATACGCTACCATAATGTTAACTATATAATGCTTCGAGCTAAATTTGATTGATTGCAGAGACCGACGTCAGTAAGAACGACAACAATCTGCTAGAGCGCTTTAGATCAACAAGCGTGGTAATACTTATGGGATCACGACTTCCGCCAATTAAGCTTCTGTATGGGGCTGAATTACGAACTAACCTTACTGCATGGTTTTATACAATTTGTTCAATAATCCCGTCGCATGTATTGATTAGTTCATGCTCTTTTGACTTGATATAGCTCAATGTATGTTTAATAAACACCAGAGCTACATACGAGACACCATATCTGGAACCACATAAAGTTGGAAATACAAGTCATGTACGTAATCGATGTGCCTGTGGACGGGGTCATATGTATGTATATATATATATTGGCAATCTACACAAATGAAATGCATATGGTTCTAACATGCTGGAGCTATTTACCAACCGTTGACTTTTATTAAAAACCGCATATGATTCTTGTAGATTAGGAACTGTATTAGTATTAACCCACCCATCTCCGCTCCTCCTGTACATTTTGTGGACTTAGAGTTATAATGATTGATAATACAAAACGTTGGTACCAGATACTCAACTAAACCTGTATCTTTTATCCAAGATACAATGATTTCCCACACACAAGCGTTATCAATTGTGCGACTCGTGTTTTTCATACCATGTTAATTTGAGCTCAAAAAGCTGGGGCCTTATATTCAGTCCCAGTGATAGTCATGAAATAAATAGAGTTTAAAATGGACATAGAACAATCCAGTTTAATATTTCTGCGGTTCATTTCCTTTTATTTGAAATCATTCTATTTAACATCCTTTTATCTTTACATTCTTCAATCTTTAACACCACTTTTTTTAACTGATTTTGCAAAACACAAATTATGTAAATAAACATCTGAAGGTTCAAAATCATTTTTATCTTGATCATCAGGCATAACCCCTACCCACAAGTATTTGACTCACCGCAAGATAATGGTACAATGTGCAACTAAATATGAAAATAAATAAGACTGGACCAAATGTTATATCAAGGTGACATCATGGAGGGGAAACACTGTAACAAAAATGTACTCTGTAGCCCAGAATATTTGAAAGTACTTTAAATCTCACTTCAGGGGACATAAAGCGCTCTCTTGCACACGGTGTTAGCAGCAAATCTGCCCGAAAACAAGTTATACCATAGTGATTCTGTGTGGAGCTCTATATTGACCCATAGAAATTTCGAGGATGTTTCTCATCAGACATACCATAAAGTTAAACTGAGGAAAAAGAGATAATAAAGCCATAGGTGGTACGTAAATATAAAGGTTAGAATATTCAATATTATATGCAGAATAATATACAAATACGAATGTAAAAAAGTGACGTCACAGCATGCACCCCACGTGACATTACCACGTGCACCATATGTAAGACAGAACGCCACAACAAACATTTCAGATTCATGTGGTAGGCCTATTTGAGTCAACCGGACAGTATTAAGTGATGACTTTGAGAGTAATAACTGCTGGATCAAGGTATTGTATTTGTGTCTTTTTGCCCAGAACCACTTCCTAGTAGTCAATATCCTATTCCGCAGTTCGAACTCTTTACTCTCCATAAGCTAACCTGTCCCTGTCTAACCTGTATACATATGGAATTACTATTGTCTATATTGCACACGTTCCTCTGTAAAATTTTGACATAGGCTGTATCAGCCCAAATAAATTAAAGGGTCTTCAGCGGGTAACTACTCAACATGTTTCGGAGCCTTTTACCCGTACATGTCTCTCTGAGTAGCGGCTCCTTGTCTAAGCTAAATATTCAGCAAAGACAACCCACATAATAAAGAATAAATAAGAACGTGGCAAATGATGAATTAGCTAAATACGTGAAGTTTTGCTTATAAATGCAGAGCTTCGTTATGAAAGAAGAACCCCTGTCAAACAAACCATAGTTACTAAATTTGTATAGTACAGGTTCAGATAAGAACAATTTGACTTACCCCTGAACCAATATGTACCCTTTCTGGCTGAGGACAGTTTATCCTAGTTAAACCACCCGCCAGTGTATAACTGAAGTGGAAACAAGCTGGGGCCTTATATTCAGTCCCAGTGATAGTAAAATAAACAGTTGCAACTAGACCACCTGTACAAACCAAGGGAAATCCCAACAAGGACTGTAACAATGGACATCCTGCACCAGAAATGTAAAACAAACTCTGTGATGACACCTACCCCCCAAACAATTAAGCTCTATTTAACTGCCAACTCTGAGTCAATGTATCAACTTAATGTGTCAGGTTTGTGACATTTAAGAAAATACTGTCAATTTTGAGTAAATGTGCATTTAGGCATGTCAGAAAAGAATGAAAGTCATTAGCATTTATGTCAAAAAACATGTTATCAAAACAATTTTTCTTAACAGGATTTTGCGTACAATTAGGCGAGCTTGTAACTGTCGTCAGTAGCTGCTTGCTACCTATAGCCCCTGGGGGTTTGACCTAACAGAAAACAAGCTAGCCTAAAATGTCTGAAAGGTGAACATTAAAACAGAATGATGCCAAAAGATAAAGTTAAGTATCAAAACCGACAAGTCTAAAAACTGTAAATTATTGTAGCCAAACTTTCTAATAATCTTTGGATATTAACTGCTAAATTATAAGGCAAGTCAGAAAAGAATGAAAGTCATTATTTGTACTTAAGTCAAGAGAATGCAACGAAAATGTAATATTTCTTAAACAGATATCAAGCACAATTAGGCGAGCTTGTAACTGTCGTCAGTAGCTGCTTGCTACCTATAGCCCCTGGGGGTTTGACCTAACAGAAAACAAGCTAGCCTAAAATGTCTGAAAGGTGAACATTAAAACAGAATGATGCCAAAAGATAAAATTAAGTAGCAAAACCGACAAGTCTAAAAACTGTAAATTATTGTAGCCAAACTTTCTAATAATCTTAGGATATTAACAGCTAAATTATAGGGCAAGTCAGAAAGGAATGAAAGTCATTATTTGTACTTAAGTCAAGAGAATGCAACGAAAATGTAATATTTCTTAAACAGATATCAAGCACAATTAGGCGAGCTTATATCATTACTTAAATTGCATAATAACAAATGTTGGATGGCATAACGTCCAATATGAAGTTTTACGGGACTCCAAAAAGTAATATTGAGCTCGGCTTTTGCCTCACCCAATATTACATTTTGTCGTCCCTTAAAACTTCATATTGGACTCCTTGCTATCCAATATTTCTATAATATTGACTGTGTACATTATGTTCCTTAATGCACAAACTACTTTCACTGGGTATATGTAATTCCTTTTCTAATTTAGTTGTAATTGCATGGATACAAAACTTCTCAGATGGGAGTGTATCAAATGTGTTACATATTGATGGAGAAAACCACTTGAAAATGTAGAAGCCGGGTTAATTCTCTGTGTTGGAGTCCTGATTAGTTTTTATTTTAAGCTTTGAAAAGAAACTGAACACAAACAAATAAGCGGATATCCATAGTTTTTCCAAATTGTAGGGCTTTAGCAAAATATATCAATATTGTAGACTTACTTCTCTGTTGGCCCTGTAGTATGAAGGGTCAAAGGTCAGACCTGAATTTTTCATCTCTTGTGATGCGAACGCTTCCGAAACCACATCAGTGAACGTGGTTATCTTACCTCCGCTTTCTTCATCCCTGTGGGCAGGATTTGGCTTTATATACATGTATGTCCCAGAAAATCCAGTTTGTATCTATATTATCCAAGTTATCATTTGATCTGAACTGTTAATCATTCATCTTAACCCAAACAAACAACTTTATAGTTTCATACACGTTAATACATGAGAAATTAATGTGTATATTCACACGTTTACGCTTTGTTAATGCTTTCTGCACTGACTAAACCCACAATTGCAGGTGTTTTAACTTTACCAACAGCTTTGATCAACCAGTAACTCAAAACATCCCGGAAGACTATGCAACATCCCCTCGAGCAATTTTTGTCTGTATTACATCATATGATTTATCTTATACAGCGTGGACACTTTTTCTATTATATATTGCATGTTGCTGCACTTGCTTATTCTTTTGCAAAGAATATTCGGTGAAAAATCTTTGGAATCATACCAAATTGACAGGCAACAATTTTAAAATAAGTACTTAGTAAACCAGATAAAAATCGAACAGGATTACATGTATACATAATACCTCGAGTATTTGGGCTTTTCAGGACGGTGATACAGTGGGTTACTCATCATATTGCCCAATGTTTATCAATGCGAGATTTACTTACTTCTGAGTCAAGGAAGACACCCACTTCAGCAAAATAATAACAAGCCTTATCGAGTGGCGAAACCTCTCTCTTGCCTGCAACATATAAAACAGCTGCTTTAAACATTGAAGCTAGGAGAAAATGTTTCCTTACAGTATGACTTCACAATTTGTATTCAAATAGATATCAGGCATTGCAGCAATTACAGTGACCATATCTCCGCCATCGTCCTGTAAGTTTTCTGTATGTTAAAGGACGGCACTTAATGTCCTACTTATTTTGTCTTTTTTGTTTCGTGACGCCGCGCTGAAACTTGGCTCCCCGTTTCCTTGTTAGTCTTCACTTTGTAAAATAAAACTAATGTACCATTAAAAACAACTGGTTTAGCCAAATCTTATCGGACAAGAAAATATTTCACATGGACATACTGATAAACTTAGTTTTTTTTTCCACAGGAAAATGGACATTATGACAACGAGACATCACGTGTGGAAAAGATGAATACATGCCAGTTGATATTATTTTATCCTTTCGAAAAATTCACCATTTCGGGTCAAGTACCTGCGTTGCTGTTTATGAACCATTTTTATGAGAATTATTTTTATTTAACGCGGGCAGTTGGTCATAATTGCTTACAGTCTCCAAAGTAAACACTTACAAATCACTGTTAACTCACAATGCGTGATTGCGATACAAAAGTACAGGCAATAATTCCTGTCTTATTTTAGTTCTACGAACGTTCCAAATGAGTGATACTTTAGCCACGAAAATTGGTAAGAAATCGTAACACAGACGAGCCATTTAGATATGTCTAAGATCTTATAAATGGTGGAAGACGCTCCAAGAATGCCACCGGCAAAGCTGGCGACTAATGACATTGTACCAACTTCGGGCAGGAGCAGATATTTACCACGCCTAGCTCTTTCTGGGCAATTTTCGTGAGCAAAAAATACGTTCCGATACAACGGGCTGTGCTTTTCAAGGATAATGAAATATGTTCTGCGTCTACCAATCCGTGACGCAAAACAGTGGAACAACAATGCATGGCCAAGTCGTTGCGGGACTGTATTATGTTTCATTATTCTACAAGTATACCAGTTTCCTTTGTTTTGTGAGGCGTTTGTGTTCTGCACAGATCCAAATGACATTGACATGCAACACCAGCCATGCTTTGCTTTAGTTTGAGTTGATCTTGACAGTTCATGGCTGTATTTGTTGATACCAAGGGCTTTAGACGTCACCCAAATCTACAATGCATTAACTGCACTGTCTGATCGCTTGGAATCTATTCAGTATAACGCCGCTAAAATTTGTACTGGTGCTTCGAAAAGCATGTCACATGTTAACTTGATACGTGAACTTGGGTAGCCAACTGTTGCAGACAGATGGAAATATACTTCAAGCTTGTCCTCCTTTACAATATGTACCACAAATGACCCCTTCTTGTCTGTCTCATCTAGTACCCCCTCCTCCCGTTGGTCGTGCTCTCCGACATTCAATATCAGTGCGACCTGTCAGGTGCAGTCCATCACGTCTGGGCAACTCTTTTCTCCCAACTGCTATCAAACAGTGAAATAACCTCCCTTCCGACATTAGAAATTCGGCTTCAGTCCAAATATTTAAATCGCAACTTAAAGGTACTCTCTTAGCCACAGACAATGTTCCGGAGTTATACCTCCATGGTGACAGATTTGGTAATATTTGTCATACGCAATTAGGCCTAGGATTCTGTCGATTAAACTTTGACTTCCACAAAGTTAACATCCTTCCTGACCCATCCTGTGCCTGTTCTCACCCCACTGAAGACTTCATGCAATTTTTTCTTTTCTGTCCCGATTACATCGTTCAGACAAACAAATTACTTAATACTGTTATTCCTCTTATTGCTCCGGGAGTTAGCTCTCATCTTATAATCCATACTGGTAGTGATAGGTTAGTTGAAATATTTCTCCGTGGCAGTCACGAGCTTTCTAACTGCATAAATATCTAGATATGTGATGCTCTCCATCAGTACATTATTGATACCAGATGCTTTAATGACAAATTGTTTCGGTTATTGTAGCGATCATTAGTTTCGATTTTGCACATTTATTTGTATCACACTTTTTTCCACATTGCGTAAATAATGAACTCATCTTCATATTGGTTTAACTTGTATCGTACAAGTAATCAAATCTTGATATTTGTACTGAGTTTTCACTGATATTATACGCTGCCCTCTGTGTCTTGTACATACTTGCTGTGGGTCTCCATGTTCTGGAGAACCCAGGTATTAGTCATCTCGATGTACTATAGGGCTATCCAGATGAAATAAATACGTTTTAACTAAACTTCATGCAGCTCATGCGATGCCACAACGACGTATATACTTTCAGGAGCAAAATAAACACTCCATGAATGCTTTATCCGGTGTATTAATTACACGAAGTTTGCCTATCATAACCAGAAACAGTTGCCATCAGTCTTTGTTGTCATAAACTTGGTAGTTAATTCGATAGGTTTACCACGGAAAAGGAGGAAAAATTATAACGCGGAAATAACTCTTCAAAAGGCTTTATCCGTGAATTTCAAGGGCCAGTTTTGAACGACAGTTTCATTTTACAGTACCATGATTCTGATTAAACGATTGACTTATTGTTGTATTTTGAAAGTCATTCTTGACAAAGACAGTGCCAATCACATTTCACGAGACAAGAACAAATGATTGCGCCTATTGATGGGTATTAAATGGACACAGTTTTGCCGACAAAAGATCACAGTCGCTGAAGTTTTTTCGTCTTTTTTAAACAGCTCCTCCCCTTGCCATAGTGGTGTGTTGCTGGACGGCGATAATAAAAATGGCCTTGGTTTATCAGTTTGTCCTCTGAAAATATGCGCCTCTCCACGACGACAATAATAAATTATTCGGAAAACTAGCCCTTGCAAACTTGGAAAAACGAAGGAATGTGGTTAAATTAATTATGCCCCTAATATATTTATTCTGCCTTTTTTTGGCACAACATTAGACGACAATAAGTATCAACGCGGCTGGCATGAGTTAAACGTTCAGCTTGAAACCGTACACAAGAACATATCTCTCGCACATTTGCCGCTTTCTTGTAAAATATATGCACAAAAAAGCGAGACAAACATATCATAATTTTATGTGTCTGGCCATGTCACCCGCTGTGGTGAAACCGCTCACAATTACAATGCAGTCAAATTTGTTTCCAGCAACTCGCAAAAAACGGTACCCCTTTTATTCAAAAGTTTCATCTGCATACGACCATGCATTCCCAACATACATGCATAAACATACACAAACATATAATAATAATAATAATAATAATAATAATAATAATAATAATAATAATAATAATAATAATGATGATGATGATGATGATGATGATGATGATGATGATGATGATGATGATGATGATGATGATGATGATGATGATGATGATGATGATGATAATAATAATAATAATAATAATAATAATAATAATAATAACTAGAAGCTAGTTTTTCGTGCGAAAAATATTATACATCTCCCGATCAGGCACCTATCAACAGAGGCTACCTCTCTAAGAGGACCACCATTCTTTTGCAGAAAGTTTGACCTTGACCTTTGACCTCAAGGTCACCTTTCAGTAAATTTAAGGGAACTCTCACCTGGGTAAATGATGTTCAAAGTTTGATGGACTTCAATCATACCCATTTGAAGATGTGGCAGGGAAACCATTATATTTTGCAAGGCATTGGGACCTTGACCTATGACCTGAAGTTCATCACAATTATATGAAAAAAATCCCCAAATCTATGGAGTATCTGTACCAAAAGTTTCAAGTGTATCTGGCTTACGGTTTTAAAGAAGTCTAAATGTGAACTACCATTGCAGACCCCATTGACTTACATGATTATCAATGGGAATGCAAAAATTCACACACTCCAAAAGTAAAATAAGAAATTATTGGAGCATGACCATTTGAACATAGTTAGTGGATACCTACATGAAGAACATCCCCACCAAGTTTGAAGTGAATCTGGCTAATCGTTTCGGAGAAGAAGTGGAAAATGTGAACTAGCATTGCAATCCCCATTGAACTACATAGTAATCAACAGGAATGCATGCAAATTGACCTTTCAAGGTCAATGGGGTTTAAAATAAATCATACAGATTGAAAGCCCATAGGTACTTTACTATTAACGTTTCATAGTAACCTTGGGTTTATGATAGAGGTATAAGCCAGTATGTGAAAATTGCTGAATCACCGGAAAAATGCAACAAGAATTTGATTTGGTCCCCGGACCTCAAGGTTATATATTGTTATATGGGAAAAATTTCAGACCCATAGATTATCTGTTAACAAATTAGGAGGCAATAGGCCAAGACAGGACAGAAATATAAGGAAAATAAGATATGCGGTGGCGGCGGCGGACGACAAGATTAAACACTATGTGCATCCTCTCCTACAGAATTGACAAAAAAGTAGCTTACATACACTTCAGTAGAAATCCCGAGTGTATGCGTCGAACCGGGCTCATGACTCGACAAAATGATTTAAATTTATCCTTGGGGTTGATATAGTCAAATTGGCTTGTGTGCATTCTGACCAAACTGCAAAGATAGTTTCTGTGGACTTCATGATTAGGGCAATTGATTAAAAAGTGCATTTTATCTTCGACGGAGTTCAGGTTGCATTTTGAAAGGTGCGTGAAGACATCGGTGTTTTAGGCTGACTATATTGGCCAAATTCTACGTGCTTATATATG
Source organism: Hermodice carunculata (assembly GCA_964020975.1). NCBI lineage: Eukaryota > Metazoa > Annelida > Polychaeta > Eunicida > Amphinomidae > Hermodice > Hermodice carunculata. The sequence goes on along the minus strand of CAXHWN010001995.1, from coordinate 447,410 downwards.
TAATAATTTGCATTGTCTCTGGTGCGATATAATAAAAAACACTATGTTCATTACACTTCGACCACAACAGAATGTGTTCTTTGACATGAAAGCAAAATATGGAATATAATAGAACACGATATCAAATGGTACAGGAGTCCTTTATAATCCATTTTCAGCATTTTGCTTGTCAATAGTAGAGCATACGAATCAAAATGTCCAAGGAAAAGTCTACAGCAAGAAAACCGTCCTCATGTCGTCCGTATCGGGCGCAATCAAGACTTGTGACCACAGTGACCTGGATTTTTGTCAATGCTGCCCCCGTTCTCCCAACCTGGGGGTGATGAACCACATTCGCTTCTATTTGTGCCTCCCACAATGGTCGTTGTCAAGAGAGGCCATTATAATATAAGAATTTAGAAAAAATGTGCAACATTAGAATGCCCACTTCTCCCTACCCCACCATCTCCCAAAAATGAATAACGAATACCATAAAAAATTCAGTTAAGATATTGCGTTGCTTTCAAACAGACGCTTGGCAATTGTAAACTGGTCAATAAAAGAGCATTTCATTTTAATAGACAGTGTTCCGTATTGCTACTGTTATTCAAAATTTATGCCCTTGCCCTTTGATAATCTGGTTTTATTGTGGCATATACACTGAATAATCAAATGTTCATACACGATTTCATGACATACAAGATATAATTTAGTTTGTTGTATAGAGCAAATCTGTCTTTCATCAAGCCAAAATACCAATATTCCCTTGCAGCAACATACAAAATAAGATAGGGAAATATATGTTGAACTTCTGTCTTTCCTCTGGGTCATCTGTTCAAGACTCATGTTCTGTTCTGCCAAGGGGCCCAACATACATCACTCAAAGTAACGCAAATATGGTTCAATATATCATATCTGAGTATGATAAATTTCCCATTCTTTTGCAATTTTGACTTAAATTGCTTCAATAGAGTATGTGTAGGGGAGCCTTTAGTTCACACAGTGAGATAGGAATTAAAACATGTCTGACAGGCCTAACAGAACCACCGAGGCTGTGGAGGAAGAGCACTAGCCACGTCTACCCATAGAAGTATGCCGCAATATGTAGTGTAATACAAGGCAAAAAGTCAAATCCAAAATACCACACACCGCTGAATGTACTAAGGCTCTGAAAAGGTGGACTTAATAGCAACATACTTTAATTAGGAATAAATAAAAAACAGACTGTATATCAATGAGTTTAATTGGATCCATACGTTTATGCCTTTGTGTTCTCTATGTTAGGCTATGCCTTTTATTTCAATGCATGTGCTTTTATTTTCCACCTCCTGGAGATTTTATATATATATATTATGTGTGTATGTATACATACATTATATATATATATTATATGTATATTTTATTTATTTATATATATATATATGTGTCTGTCTGTGATTGTGTGTTTATGTATATGTACGTGTATGTGTGTCCGAAAAAGTAGCTTAGAGTGAAAATTAAAGATAACTGAAGCATTTGAGTACAAGCATCAAAACTATGTCAACACTGTCGGCTCAAAGTCAGAAGTACAATCCATTATCTCAATAACTTCATGACTAAGGATTAAATCCGCCAACAGACAATACGTCACAAAATATTTTAATTGACGTTAATTTCCATAATGCAAACATGTATCGTCATTAAAGACATTTGGTAAAATCATCTGAACAGTATATTGCTTTGAGCTGAATAACACAAGGCATATTTGTAAAATGCATTTCCTTTCAAAAATTTATTTCAAGAAAATGTTATAAGATTACAAACCACTGGTAAAAACACATAAATATCAAATTTTCTCCTCTGTGTGTGTGTCTGTATGTCTGTGTGTCTGTGTGTATCCGAGAAAATTCAAAATTGGCTGGCCGAATAGATTCTGTCACTTAATCCTATTGGCACAACATGTGGACAAAGTAAGCACGCCCAAATCCTGTTGACACAACAACTGGGCGAATACGAAAGGCTGAGCCCTATTGACACAACAGTTGGGAAAGTAAGCATGGTTGAACCTGTTTGCACAACAGGTGGGCAGTATGTAAGACACTAAAGCGTATGGTCACAACAGCTGGGCAGACAGAGGCTGTGACCAAAATCCTGTTGGCACGACAGCTCGCCAAATTCTATTGCCGCAACAACTGGGCAAATAAAGCATGGTCAAACCTAATTGGAGCAATTCATCTTTAAGTATATCAACTGCAGACCTGCTCTGGTCCTCTCAGGTCCTAGGCCACATAATTATGCCCCCGCTATGAAGAGGCAAATTATGCCATTGTCTTAGTTAACCATTTGGAAATAGCACTTTTTCTACAAAAAAAAAAAAGAAAAAAAATGAAATTTTCTGAATATGTTTAGCGTCTTGTATCCTTTCAAACTTAGTGAATGGCCTTTTTGAAAGTTGTTCCTTCCTTGAGTTGCCACGTGTAACATAGAAGCTCATTTGGCCCCGCTTAATGCGATAATCTGCCCCCGATCCTTTCCAATAAGTTCCTTGCTGCAGCCTAGGTGGCAGCACAGGATCCAAGTTAACTGGTTAATATGTATACAGTGGTCCCTGTCACCAGAGACCACCCCTACAGTGACAAAAAAGTGGTCTTATGACACAGGTGGTCTTTCATGACAGGTTTATTAACATGGGAAGTATAGGACTTGGGATTCTGAAAAGCGGTCGGTCATGAGAGGGTTGTCTCTCACGACAGGGGTCTCTCGTGACAGGGACTACCGTACCTATTTTTGACACAACAGATGGGCAAATAATGCACTGCATGCCTCTATTGGCACAACAGCTCGGCAAATAAAGCATAGTTAAATCTTATTGGCACAACAGCTGGGCAAATAAACACGACGAATCCCACTAGCACGACAGCTGGGCGAGTGAAGCACTGTCGAACCTTATTTGTGCAACATCTGGGCAAATAAGTGTGCCCGAACCCTGTCTGCACAACAGGTGGGTGACTAGACACGGCAAAGGTCAATCTCCGCATATATCAAATTGAACTGTCTTTATTTCTCCTCTTACATAAATAAAACTACATGTATGTATTTTTTGAATTGCAAATATGTGCAGAATCTCCCCATATATTATTAAAATAAAATATTAACACAATGCATGTTAAAAAATGCAAGTTCCAATTTGCCGGAGGGGTCCGATTTTGACATTTATCACACAGATCTACCAAATACTATATTCACAAATTTGATATTTTTCCTAAGAAACCTTCCAAACCTTTACCAACAAAATTTCACAGCCTTTAACAAACAGAATAGCTATACAGTCACGATGGAAGAAGCTCTGGTGTCCTATAAAAGGACCCAGCTTACCGAAGAGAGAGGAACTTCTATAAAGCATAATGGAACCCGACTTCCTGTGCTCCATACCTTGGTAAATGGTGTTTAAAGTTCCATGCGTATGCCACTCCAAAATATGAAATGCATCATTTCTTACCTTGCATTCGGGCACATGTCACAAGTTGAATTACATAAGTATCCCTAATCTTTTCGAATTGTCAGTACTTCCCAGGCAGCCAATGTGTGTCTTAAATTTTAACTGTGAGACGTAGATATCGCGTGCATTGAAAAAAATATTTTGGCCGAATGTACAATATTTCTAAAAGCGGTATCTATACAAGGATGTTCAGTCATCTATATCTTAAAAGATTTATATAGCTGTCAAAACTTAACCTCATACAGGGTCGTAACCAGGTGTCATGTGGACGGGTAAATGCTTGATCAAGTCCAATGTTTCTAAGTGTATAGTCTGCATGCAAAAAGTGGGCAATTCCGTTGATTTAACATAGGGTGCAAAGAATATAATCTTCTGTGACGAATATGACGCATAATTATGAAAGCTAAGTTTATGCCCCAGTGCAGAGTAAAAAAGTTGGCTCAGAATAAAGACAAGGCTCGGATAAGACAAAGAAATGGTCACGAAGTACATCTATGATTGAGGTGCACATGGGAATTATATGGCTTGCTGCATGCACATGATTGTATTTGTGTCTTTTTGTCCAGAACCACTTCCTAGTAGCCATTACCCTATTCCGCAGTTCAAACTCTTTACTCTCCATAAGCTAACCTGTCACTGTCTAACCTGCATACATATGGAAGTACTGTTGTCCATATTGCACACGTTCTTCTATAGAATTTTGACATAGGCTGCATTAGCCCAAATAAATTAAAGGGTCTTCAGCGGGTAACTACTCAGAACATGTTCCCGTTCATGCCTCTCTGAGTAGCGGCTCCTTGTCTAAGCTAAATATTCAGCAAAGATAACCCACATGATAATGAAAAAATATGGACGTGTCAAATGATGAATTAGCTAAATACGTGAAGTTTTACTTGTAAATGCAGAGCTTCATTATGAAAGAAGAATACATGTCAGACATAACATAATTACTAAATTTGTATAGTACAGGTTCAGATAAGAACAATTTGAGAGATCACTGACAGTCAACATTTCTTGACATGGGGATCACTGGTGACAGATATCTGATTTTCAGACAGGAAGGATTGCTGCTGTGCTAATTTGCACACACACCGTTTAAAATGTGCCCAATGTAAAACAAGTGAGACCACATTCCTTTTTTTTCTCCAGAGTATATGTTATGAATTTGAGAGTAGTATGGCCAGGCAGCTTTGGCGCCTTCCGTGAAGACATCCAGTAAATCATCAAACACTAGCTCACAAAGACGCAATTCAGACAGACCATAACGCATACGATGGTAATATTTGACACGCATATGGTCAAAATCAAAGCACTTGGACAAGCAATTAATCCAGCTCACCAAAGGTTCCCAACATTGCGGGATTAGAAATGATCCCCAGAACTACCTTTGCTATTAAGTATTGAGTAAATTTCAGAGTAGGGGTGTTTTTCCGTATTTGCAATCGGCATGGCATAACCATGAAATACAGAAGATGAGATGGCGCTTTTCTGAACAGTACTTCCGAATTGCACATGATATGCATTTTCATGTGAGAAAAAAATGACACAAGTATAATTTAGCTAGTTTTGTTTTCAGGGATTCCTTCATGTAAGAAGTGTCGCCTATTCTTGCCTTAACCCTTAACCTAAATCTGGCCTGTTGAGCAAATTTACTACAAGGTAAAGCAGCATAGGCATTAAAATGCAACCTTGCTTACTCCATGAAGGACTCCATACTATGAACTTTGCCAAGGCCTCAAAATGTTTCATCCACTTTGCAGTACAATCCCTCATTACGTCTCAAAATTTCATCCCGGATTCCTTTATCTCATGACTGCAAATAAATTATTTCTATCTACAATGTCACATGGTTTGGAAATATCTTAAAAGCCTATCTGTTCATAATATGCCAAACAAAGATCTCAGCTGAGCACACCCATTGAAACCCACCCTCTGTCTGGGCTGTATCTCATTAGGGACAACTTTCTGTCTCTGAACAGAGAAATTTACAAAGGTTAAACTTGAAATGAGGGAAAGCACTACTATGAATGAAAGCTTGGGTTATTTAGTGGTTTCCTTGTGTTTGATATTATCAATAGGCTATACTGTTTAAATTTTTCACCAAACTTAGGTCTTAAAAGTGATTAAAAAAGAGAAGTTTGATTATGGTTACCAGGGTAGCACAACAAGTTGGGCAGGGAAAAGTCACTTCCTATCCATAATGATCTCTTCCAAACAGAGGTCAATCTTCAATGGGCATGCCCAGCTGAAATGTCAACCTGGCTTATTGCTAATGTCTCTGCAATGAATATAATCCCTTTAGGATGAAGATTTGATCATATATTGTACGATTATAACAACATGCCCAGTGAAAATTCTCCCATTATCCCGATTCTTCTACATAAGCCATCAGCTGTGTTTCGATTATAGATGTAAACGGTTTATAGAAATGTGAAGAAACCGTGATGCCACGTTAGCTAGTATGAAGTAGAATACCGTCGTCCTTGTGAATCGGTTTCAATAAACCTTGATGTCATTTGTCAGGAAAACTTTTAAGTAGCTTACAATGATGAAATAAATATACATGAGAATTAAAACTGAGTCACAATATTTGACAAACTCACTGGAAATGTTATCTAAACCACAAGCCTTGCTATTCTTAAGTTTTTAACCACTGTTTCTAATTTACCGAAATCAATTTGAAAGTCTGTAAGGGTAGCTGAATCGCCGCCAAAAGTTGTTACTTTTTAACTCTCACGCATGAATCACTGTTGGCATTTGTAATTTTCTGATGCTTACTAAATGCCATACCTTGCCAGGAATCACCAATGACGTTGCAAATTTCCTTTGGGACTGCAGTAGTGCAGGATAAGTTGTCTGGGTCGACAGTTATTATAAGCTTTCCATTTCTGTGATTGAATCGCTTGCACATACACCAACAAGACCTACTATTTTGAGGAGCCATTTTGACAGTTTGAAGTGAATAACGTGAATTTTGCGATTTACTTTAATTTTCATTATTCGATCTTGTTAAAGATGCTTTCCAGTTAGATATTCAAACCACAAACTTTGCACCTGTCTCGGGCCAATTCAGCCCATTGTATGTGCTGATCATATGTGGTTTTGACCCCTGTTAACAGGATCTCACAAAGTAATTGATGAATGTGTTGACGTTACAGATAAATAAAATAATGTTTATAAAAGGAAGAAGACCCATTTGGGTATGTACATTCAGCCCAACAGGTGACAAAAAGAAGCAGTTATCTTAGGTGTATTTGGTTCATCAAGCATTTGCCTGCCTGAATGGCCATAAATATTTAGGCTTTATGGTGTTTAATGATTGGTCTGATTATGGAGGTGTAAACAGACAAATCGGGCCTTGGAGCTGCCATGTTAGCTAAAAAGTTAAGTGTTGAACTGTATTAATCGAGTTAGGAAACAGCTGTCATTCTACTAAAGTAACTGTATTAAAGGATTTAGGAAACAGTTTTTAAATCTGAGTAAAACGTGTTATAATACATAAAATTTTTTTTTCAAGTTACCGTGGTTTGGAAGTGTGGGATAACAATGTTTTACGAAAGGAATATACACTTTTGATAAACTTGTAAGAAAAGGTATACATAGATTTTGGCAGATTTTAGACACGAGTAAATAATAGCATTGTTTCACGTACACCTAGTATATTTGGTAAAAATAACAAAGCTTTTCACACGCCATAGACGAGATAGGTTGTTAAATGTAACTGTATGAAAGATATCTTACAAGACCAGTTCCAGTGACATTTATGTCATAAATGTCTGGCTATTGCCAGACCCAGGCATTGTTACCGCGCAGTAAGATGACCCGCTCATAACAACATCTATTGCAATAGGTAGCATTGATAATGTCATGGATTGTATAATACCACACACAACACGGTCGTACGAAGAACTGGTTAAAATAGAGAACTGCATTTGAAAAAAAAATCATACAATGTTGCCGTGCCTTAAAAAATCATATAATGAATGCGTGAAAGTTATGCAATTCTAACATGTCGTGCATTTTATATTGCTCCGGCAAATAACGGGTCATCATTATGCGACTTACAAAACTTTATGAGCAACTCTAATTACTTTATATGGATCATGGCATTGGTTGGAGACAATGTTACATCATGGACCTACTATCTGATAGTAGGTCCATGGTCACATCAGGAATCAGCCATCCCTCAAGTGGCTATAACAATGGCTGCAGGACCAGTAAAGACATATTAACATTATTACCCAGCATGAATAAATATTCCAAACGTACGGTATACAATTTTCAGTGGCAGCGGGACAGAAACGTAGGAGCGTTAAAGACTCACATCAAATCCTTCCCTGATGTTCCTACCATTGACTTCGCCGTCCTGGGATATCTGGGATGCTGCCCGGTACCACCTGAGTTTATCCCGAGACCGTATCCTGGACAAAGCACCACCGTGGCTACCCACAATGTGGCCTGAACGTGCAGAGGCATTGGAAGCCCTGCTGGTCTTCCCCATTTGTTGTTTGTTGCCTCCTGATCCCCCGGAGGTATGAAAAATTCTATGATTAGGTGTGGAAGGAACGGAAGGCAGAAAATTGCCTGTTGGCGTGTTTTGTGAACGGCCTTTGAACGGCCGGCTCTGGGAGCGTGGCCAAGTGTTCCTACTGAGTGGGGGCGCGGCCATGATGCCGCCAGGGATGGAGACTTTGGTGAAGTCCTGGTTGCTCAGATTAGTTTTGCAGCGTACCAAACGTAACACTGATCCCCATTTGCAATTTTGTCCATTACTTGGGTTCGACGCATGATCCACGGTGTGAGGACGGTATCCATGATCTGTCCAGGTTGACAACGGTTTACCAGCAGAGATAAGTCCAGTGGTTCGCCACAAAGGAGTTCCAACAACCACATCGCCCCCCTTGGCACACGAACGCGGGTCTACCATAGTTCCTTTTGAAAACTTTTCGTTCCTTCCAATGTCACACAAATAATACTTATGAATGGTGCTCTTCATATACCATAAATTCTGTGAAGCGCGCCGTATTATTATAGAATAACCTTTGCCGTTGACTATGTATGTTCCTCACATACAGACGAATATAATAAAGCCAAGTCATACACCCCTGGCCATCGTCATAATGTTTCTCATATAGTTGCACGGAGCGTTTCCGACCAAAGCGAATAACCTGAAGGCAGATCTGGCGTTTGTCTATTCTGACGAAGCAGCGAGCAGCCAGTCATACTAAAGTGAAGTTACTGTGCATATCACTTTTCCCACTAAGTGCACATGAGAAATTATTGACAGGTATGCGTCCATACACGCTCTTAGAAACGTAGGCACGAGACGGGCCATTTAATTAAGCGTGGGTTTGCGGACTTATTGTTCATTCCGTTCTCGTCATCAGCGAATCAAAGGCTGAAGTATTTTTACAACAAATCTGGCCTTTATTCTGATGGAGACATCTTTTTAGCTAATCTGAACACGCAAAGGAGATTTACTGCTGTGGCCAATTACGGCTGTTTGTCTACTGCTCCAGTTTAACACTTTTCCAGGCAAACTTGCCAACAACGACTGAGATGTTTTTGTTTTATCCATTGTCGGTGCTGTGCCCCTATCCAAAAAACATTAGAGAATTTTCTTTACATCCGTGTGCCGCAAGTCTATAACTTTTCTCTGTGCACTTTTGCTTGGACCTAGTTGTAAACGAGGGTTAAAGAAATAAATATTTACATTTAGACTTAATTTATTTTGTCTACAGTGCATAACATGGATGTGAACAATTCATCGGTCATATTTAATACTTGCATAAGACAGAAAAAGTAGCAGTATTACCTACAACCTATTATCGTAAGATACTACTTAGTAGCTAAAACAGCTACATTCAAAGCAATCACTGGTCAACACCCGTAGCTACAAGTTGCTGCCGACTCTGTATCTGTGTAATGTTTGAATCAACAGCAAACCACAGCAACGCGATGAGTTGCACTTGAAAAACACCATGACAATGAAGAAAAAAACACAATCATGTATATGATACTAGGAAAACACATTTTTCCCAGGTGGAATGAGGTGACTCTTTGTCTAAATTAAAGTGATTTTTGTCTTATTATAACACAAAAAGCATCTTATTTTGTTTGCGCATTCCTTCGCTTGCTTCTTTGATTGTTTTCGAAAGACTTTTACAAATGGCGATATCACAATGATAGCATTACAAGTTATTACCGTACAACGTGCTCCTGCCTTAGGCATATGGTGCGTTTTATATTGCAAAAAGCACCAAGTACATACATTTTTTGGATGTACAAACTGTAAAATTATGCGTTTTATATTGCAAAACAGCACCAGGTACATACATTTCATACATTTTTTGGATGTATAAGCTTTGAAAATTATATATATATACATACATACATATATATATATATATATATATATATATATATATATATATATATATATATATATATATATTTATATATATATATATAATATTCCTTGGTATTGTACTGCCAGTAATGCAAACATCAAATTTAACATTTCTGATATCGTTTATCCACCATATATATCTGCCAGGTGTCCTTATGAATATCCCGCTTTTAGTTTTTTTTTCTAAATGTTTAACAGTTTCACATTTTGACTTTTAAATATTTATTATGCTTTGGGACTTGAAGTGCCGAATGTGTCCAGTTTCATATGTAACTAAGAAATTATTTAGCATAAATGGAGATTAATTCCCCTACGCAATATATGCAAATGAATACCGTCAAATAATTTAACACCTTACAAAACACAAATTGAACCGTATATCTCCTACCAGAAGTTGATCTTATCCTTAGATTTGCACGATCTAGTCAATTTTATATTTTATTATTCAGGTTTGCAAACATTTGCCAGAAAGCCTAGGATAGAAAAGGGAATACCGATATAAAAATTTTCAACCTGTGAATATATATGTATATATATATATATATATATATATATATATATATATATATATATATATATATATATATATATATATATATATATATATATATATATATATATATATATATATATATATATATAAAAGTCATATATATTGTCAGTACGCTTTTGAAGATTTCTCAGTCTAGCCATTTATATGCACAATTAACAAACTTTTTCCATTTTCAACATCAGCAATACGTCTTTAGAGTGGATTAGCCTGGATATTCGTAATGCAACTTTTAAGGATGTGTGGCCTATTGTTTCTTGTCCACTGTATACCATGGCGCGATCTTAGTTGGTTTAAACATATTTTATCCCGAAGGAAGCAATTAGGAAGGAGGGCAGAGCCATATACAAATCATTCTTGCGAAGAACAGACAAAAAAATAGGACATACGACACGTATATTCCAAATTTAAGCCTCTCGTCTAGTCCCGGGACTCAACAAGGGGCGCACAGAGGAGACAAGTAGAAGGGAAACGCCACTAAATAGAACACAGATAGAGGGGCTATGGTGCGATAATCATAGACAGTGTACCAAGTTATTGTTTCACGTTGGAAGTGTTTCGCTTGTTCAATATAATCTTGAACTCATAAAAAGATACGGATGTTTTCATCTAAGGAACATTTACCATGAACATATAAAACAGTACAAATTGAAAACGGTGCTGCCGGACTGATAGAAGTGCGGGGGATATCACGGGCAATGACATATCGTGGACAGGTTAGGAAATGAAATAGTGCCAGACGCTTTAGGTGGTGGCGCCGCTTGTGCAGCTGATAGATTCGATAACGCTTGTCTTACTCAGGCTCATTCAGATGACTGTAGCCCATAAGCAGACGGGAATGCAAAAAGGACAAGTATCTCTTATCAATATTTAAAAGTTCATGTAATACCCCACAGCATGTTTCTGGCTTCGAAATTCTCTGTTTAAATTGAGACAGGGTCAGTAAGTTCCTAGCATCTAAGGGGAGTAAGTTCCATAAAGTAATAGCAGATAGAAAGAATGATTTCTCAAAAAGACTGTCCTGGAGTTAAAAGATGGCATGTCAGAATGTCTACTAGGATTGGAACGTCCTCTGGTGTTTGGACGATGCTTTTCATATTATAATGGAACGTCGGGTGAGGCAACATACAAATGACTACATGTACGTTTGTGTTCTATTTTCTACATTGTTATGCATTTAGATCTTTCCCTGTGCTTTGACAGTGGCTCCCAGCCAGTTTTTTTTCGTACAGTTTAGCCTTTGGGTAGTTCTCATAGCACCTGTCACGGCCGTTTCGGAGCATGCCTCCTTTTCATTACAAACTGTACAGTATAGTTCACCTAACTGTATTCTTTTGGAGAAAATTGTCTCTGCAGTGCAAAATTGTATCATTCTCTCGACTCTCTTTACACAAACAGGTACTGGCTGACTCATGTGTGATTGGTAGCACCTTTACAAGTAATATGTGCCAAGCAAATAAAACAGTTATGTAACCTTTTTTAAGTATGTCCCACTGTCTGTCTCTCGTCCAATTATACATATCTTCTAAATCTCGTCCACTGCATGGTCAGCATTTGTGTGTCTGTTGATGTCTGTTTATTTGTCGTTTTATCTTGTACAAGCAAGATTAACATAACGCCACACTTTTTTGCCGATTGTCAATTGTTTGATCTGTATAGTATGTGTGCATGGTTGAAAAATAAATTATGTTAAACCAACAAACTACCAAGAAACTGTAAAATCACTCCTTCTAAAGGGTCAGTCAACGCCACGGATACTGATCTTTATTTTATCGCACCTGTCTATACCTTGAATATTGGTTTATTTCAGTGCTGGTTTCCTGCAGTAGTTGGCCCATTGGCTTTAAAATTGATTCCAAAATAACATTGGGAATATATACAGTGATTTTAAAACAAGTTCCTTCACTGCCGCGACCTGCGGGAAAAAATCGAGAAAAGATACAATTTTGTTCATTTTTCCTCTAATTTGGCAAAATAGGGTCAGCGTGGTTCGTGAAACGAAATATAAAATAACAGTGGCCTGATGCTGTTTTTCCTATTCTAAACACCACTACACCAGCCGAATTGTTTACTGATATTTGACTTGCTTGTGTACCTTACATTCGTATCATTGCTGTCGTTTTGTGTAAGTTTATCTCTTATGATTAAGAAAAAATACATATCATGATTACTTTCCCCTGCTGAAAGCAATCCATCTTGTCAAATAACCAGTGAACACAAATATAGTAGGGCCACCCAAAACAAATCACCAGTTCAACAGATCAATTAAAAAATCTTCATTGGTCACATCTTTACATCCTAACGCGTATCTATCTCAACCGCAAGTGCACGAGAATCTGATGGTCAAACTCATAATCATTTATTGAGCATGAACAGTAACACGGGGGAGTACCCACGACAGCAGTTTGCAAGGGGGGAGTGGCTTACAATAACTTTGCTTTCATTGAGGTAGTGTATTTTGATAGGGAGCCTCGATCATGGGCAATGGTCTTCCTAGCTTCATTTTCTAAGCTATATCTACCATTCAATTTCTATTTTCAATGCAATCATGTACCTGTATACCTTTATTATTTGTATGTCCATGCACCACGTGCATGTCAAGTAAAATGTATTGAATCCAAATCAGAAATATTTGTTTCAATGAACTGCTGACGTTGCCTAACCATATAAGGGAAGTTCATGCACACTTAATTCCTTGAACCGTTTCGCGAGTCTCCATCTTTTTATCATAGTGTCAGCTATGGATCCAGATGAATTATCTTATTTCTGTGCTCATTAATCATGTACATGACTCAGAAGAACCTGACGCCAATGCATCGGCATGTAATTTCTTCCCGTTAAGATCTACCAGAAATGACCCCGTGAAAAACGTATCGTTCGCTGAATTTATTGATCAGGATTGATTTGGGCGGTCATCAAGAGCTAACCTCGCCGCTGCTTTAAGAGTGCACCCAGCAAAGCTGGTGACCTAGTCCCCAATGGGTTAAATCATTTTGCTAGAGCAGACGAACTAATGCTCCCGTCAGTTCCCACCTATTACCAGTCTTTCGGTCTGCAAACTATGCGTCGATCGACGCAAGTCCATTGTTTGCCATCATTTGAATCAAGATAAATCATTATTGCATGATTAGAAATATCATAAACTTCATGATTTATACTGCTCAATGTTACAGGGCAATGAAAATATGTGCGGAACTTTCCAAGAAGGTTCATGGTACAGTGACGCATAGTTTTAAATCTAGGCAAAAATACGATTTAAAATAGTGATAACTTACTCTAAACGTTCATTTGACATACCGGCCACGCTAGTCGGATATCCAGATTAATGAACACGAACCAAATAACATGCAGGTATCCATCCAACTTCAGTCACGTACATGACTCTCCAATATCGTGTGATCGTGCCTGTATTTCGATTGAGCACTGCCGCGTTATTATGCAATACCTCTACACCTATTATTAAAAGACCTTTGGAATTTATTCAACACATTAAATATCATGGTATTGAATAAAATAGTCATACATATTTGGCAGCAATATATTTATATGTAATGCTAACTGGGTGCAATCAAGGTATAAGCGTATAAATAAACCGACAATCGCCAGGCTTTATATCATTGAATTGCTAGGATACTGTAGACCACACGTGCTGCATAGCAGGCGCCGTACCAACCAGAACATCATGATTGCGGCTGTATTACCAACGTCATTAGTTTTGTTGTCTAACAACCTGTTTCAAGTTATACATTCTGGATGAGTATAATATATACATAGGTTCCCCATGCAAAGTAAATAGTAAACTAACTATTGCTGCTCTGATCTATCAAAGCTGTTGCAACGACCGAAGCTTGAACTATATCGGTGTTGTAGGCTGGATCCTTGTCTGATGCACAAAGCACCAGACAGTGAAGCAGGAGGCCAGCTCCGGAGGCAAACTGGATCCATGACTCAAGACAATGCGTGCCTAATATCCTTCCCAATGAGTACCTTTCAGCATTATCAAAAATTAAGAAGGCATGGTTATTATAATACATGTATTTACTGTCGAGTAGGTTTCACCTTAAATACCCCTTTACGGTATTAGGGACAAATTTTAAAGATAAACTAACAATACTTTTTATATTTCGCAAGTTAGGACTGATGTTGAACAATGGTAATATTTCGGCTTTGTCTGAGATTTTCTGCTCAAACTGCTCGATAGTTGTTGCAATTTTATTTGCATGTCATCTGTTTTTTCCCCTGGATTTTTTTTCGCTTTCATTAAAATATGACTGCAACATATATTTTTATATTTGGAATATCCCTTGACACAAGCATTGTTCTTCCTGCATGGAAATTGGCCTGGTATCACAGACCTTGTTAAATACCCTCATTCTTAATTTGTGGTGCACATCTGGCAAGTATTAATTTTGTTTTTAAGAAATCTTTATTCAAACCAACGTTTACAAGTAATTTTGCTCGCATATGGCCGGGAAGGTGGCTTTTTTCCATGTAATTGCACACCATATGTGATTGATTGACTCAAAACTGATATTCCAAAATCGAGTGCCACAGCTTTCATTTAGCCTCGGGGGCAAAGGTGTCTTCCTCCTCCAAGGTATCCATTGCCACCTGTATAATTGAATACCGTCTATGACAGCATTTAATATAACCTGTTTTTGGCTCTTACGATATGATCTGGGGAGACTTTTCCAAATTTCAATAGGACTATCACTGGGGATTTTGATTATATACCTATAGCAACACTGCATTTATACAAAGATTAGGTTGAACCAACTTGATTGATTGCCGACCATATCAAACTGCAATTTGATGTGCAGGTTTTTAGAACCGAATGGCACCTAACAGCCTTGAACCAAATTCATCAAAGGAAATATATCTGGAACAGTCTCCAAACACCTATCAAACAAGCTGAGGATTTAATAGACTTTAAAGACAAAGCCAACGCTAAAAAATATAATAAACTAGGCAAAATTAATAATAATCCGCTTAAATAATTTAATGGTGTACCCATACTTTTTTAGGTAATTTAAAGATACGCACATGTATGTGTAGCATAATCCTTTGATTACATCATGTGTGAAGATGAGCAGAGTTGGAGCCCATGCTTGACTGCACATGGGCTGAGTGTGACACAAAGTCAAAAAGTGCACTTCGCAGAAAGGATCATGAGTGGTCTTTCCTGTCCCTGTTAGGACCCTCCTGACCATTGATTTTTCTCACCATACCTGTGTAATGTGGCCAGAAACTGTGCCAATCATGGGTATAAAGGCATGGGTTTTTTCTGTCAGTTATGGATTCGCCATCACTGGTCAAACTGTGAACATCACCATGCCAAGGCTATCCAAAATGGACAGGGCAAGAGCCATAGGTTGCATTGAAGCCAGTGAAATTTGCAGAGCTGTCGCACGGGCAATGGGTGTGAACCACAAATCCATCAATGAGTTGTTGAGAAAATACCGTAACACAAATGATGTTGCAGATTTACCGCGCCCGGGAAGGCCAAAGCTGACCACCAGGCAACAAGACCGTTTCATCATCAATGCAGCACTGAGGAGTAGGAGCCGCACAGGTCCTGATATTCAGAGCCACCTGGAGAGAGCCAATCCTCACCAAAGACGCATGTCCACCCAGACTGTTCGTAACAGACTTCATGCTGCTGGTTTAAGGTCCCAGAGCATGGTGAAAAAGCCGCTTCTTACCCCATGTCACAAGGTCGCTCGGTTGCAGTGGACAAGAGAACATGTCTGTACAACACATGCAGGATGGAGCAATGTTCTCTTCACTGATGAGTGTCGCTTTTCCCTCCACAGAAGTGATGGACGTGTTCGTGCATGGAGACGGGCAGGGGAGAGACACGCTGCTTGTTGTGTTCAGCCCACAGTTGCATATGGAGGGGGCAGCATCATGGTCTGGGCGGGCATCTCTGCTAATGGCAAGACAGGCCTCGTCATCATGGAAGGAACAATGACAAGCAGACGGTACATAACGGATGTCCTGGAACCCCATATTATTCCATATGCGGGTGCCATTGGAGACAACTTCATGCTGATGCACGACAATGCCAGGCCACATGTTTCAGCTGTGGTTCGTGATTACCTGGACAGTGAGAGTGTTGAGGTAATGGAATGGCCAGCATGCTCACCTGACCTCAACTCGATTGAGCACCTGTGGAGCCATATGAAAAGAAATGTGTACCAGAAGATGGGTCCTAACTCACACTTCGCAGATCTACGGCGTTATCTTCTGGAGGAGTGGGACAGTAGACCTCAGGCACTTGTGAGAAAGCTCGTCTACAGCATGCGAAAACGCTGCCAACAGTGCATTGACAACCATCGTGGCTACACATCCTATTGAATGGACATTTAAAGGTGCTTTATGTGACACAGTGATGAGTCAATTTCTGCTCTATTGAACTCAGAAAATGCCTTAACTTTAAGTACAGTCTGTGATAACTTTTGATGCAACCAAGCACCATCTGTGATAACTTCTGATGGGACTCTGCACTCAGTTCATATGCATGTTTGAGCGCTCTACAGGTACTCTTGCGAACTAATGATTCAGACTTTGTCTGCTTATTGACACTGTGCAATGAAGCGTAACTTCATTTGACCAGAATTTCCTCTACAGATCTACTCTAAAGTGTATACAGAATAAAAGAAACATTGAATATATTCAAAATATGTGTGTTTTTTTATATAAGAATTGCTTTTAGTGGAGGGTTATTAATTTTGCCTAGTTTAGATAGAGCGCCCATTGTCAAAAGAGACACATAGATGTAAACACTATTCTGATCAGGCAAATAGCCCAGGAGTTATATAAAAAAGACACAAATGTAAACACTATTCTGATCAGCCCAGGAGTTACATCAGAGACTCACAGATTTTAACACTATTTTATGGGGTGCACGGTTGGCAGAGCGGTAAGACGCTTGCCTCTGCCACCCGGATTCGATTCTCGTCCTGGGAAGTATGTGGAAAAAGTTCCTACCACTTTAACCGTGCACGGTGGTTTTCTCCGAGTTCTTCGGTTTCCTCCACCACAGACAAGATAGGAGGTATATGCCAACATCTATGCCATGGAGAGTGACTCGATAAGTCAAGGCTTGACTTCTTTCACAATTCGTGTAAAACAAATTTGTCTATACTTTTTCTGATCAGGCAGATAGGCCAGAGGTTATGTCAAAAGAGACACGTCGATGTAAACACTATTCTGATCTGCCAAATAGACAAGAAATCATGTCAAAAAGACATATGAATGTAAACACTATTCTGGTCAGACAAGTGGATCAGAAGGTCATGCTCATTTAATGTGCCAAATGTGATATCCCAAAATATGACATCTTGCAGGCATATATTCTCCAATACAACAGTGATAACATAGCAGGTTCACAAAGCTTATTTGAATATTTTTAATACATAATATTTTGTAAAATATATGTGGGTGGTAATCGACTGATCAAAGGTGCCCCATCAAGTGCCGTTGCCTAAATACAGAGAATAAAAGTTGTTTATGCATTGCATATTAAATCTTAAATCAGAATGCGATATGCTGTTTTCTGATGAATCATCTATGTTTCCACTGTTGCATTGTGGGATTAGCATTTCAGTTCAAAATGGCTGCTTCCAATGTGTGAAGATGATTTATGGATCCCAATCTTTATTTTACAACAACTTTATTTCTGCTAGTCTTATCTGCGCAGTGTCTATATTCCCCTGTTTCTACAGAAACAACATTGAAAAAGCTTGTCATACGATTTAACTGTAGGTTTATTTTTCTGTACTTTTACTTCTGGTATGCTTGTTTATCATATGTTGTAATTCGATTTTATTGTTTCGTATTGATATTGCTTCATTGTAACTCTGGATCCCATGGAAAGCTGTTTAGCGTTACGTCAGTGGGCTATGCAGCTTACATATGTTGATATATATATATATATATATATATATATATATATATATATATATATATATATATATATATATATATGTGTGTGTGTGTGTGTGTGTGTGTGTATGTATGTATGTGTGTGTGTGTGTGTGTGTGTGTGTGTGTGTGTGTGTGTGTCCAAGTTCTTCAAGAGTTATTACCCCCAAAAGGCAAGTCCAAAAGCGATACCTCACAACACCTGATCTCTCAATACAGGGATGACAATAAACACGACAGTCACAACTCAGTGTGGTCTATCATCGGCGCTGGAATAAAAGCTATTATGTACTCTAAACGTTTAAGAAAACTGTCAACCTTAAGAATATTCACTACTCATGGAAGTGGCCCTTGAATTGCTCATGCCACCCAAATGATTGGATGAGACAACTTATACATCAGTTGCGTCATTACCAGTTTGTTGGTAATAACGTTTCGCAATAGAACACTCAGTGGGATGTATGAACATATTAAAGTTTGAGTACAGTAATAACAAAAAAACTTAGCTTCAACAGCAAAGTTCCCATACTCGCATAATAACAGTCATATTCCAGTGTTGCTTAATGTCTCGGGAGCTTCTAGATTTGTTGTTTCGTAGCTTTAAGGTTATCCTAGGAAAATGATTTTTTAAAACTTGAGAATTTCAATAATGCCTTCATGTTGAATACAAACATACCTCAACACCTATAAATTCACAGGTAGCTGGCATTTGAGATGATCGGGTGCATATGCAAAATATTTGTAATATACATGTACATATATTGATGCTCTTGTGGGAGATATTGAAATATTTTTAATTTTTAAATCTCATCAACGCAGATGTGCCGGGTGTTTATGTGTCAAAAATAACCTGACAGCTTGCTGTGTTCCGTCAGACATACCTTTCATCCCTCACTGAAGAAAGACGTTCCAGGTCAAAACGAAGTTAGTTATTGATATCTTTATGATGAGTATGCAATATAAATTTACACAGAATAGTATTGAATGGCAATCTCGTCTCGCATATTGTACCGCTCTGCTGCAGTCGTTATGGATCACAAAGCAGGGAAGATCATGCTTTGCTTATAGCTTCTTCAGGCACACCCTACGAAGCAATAAACAACCACTTCTGATCATCCGGCCTGCGTATTTGGCCCATAATAGCAGCACGTTTGCTTTTCACCACGCTTCAATACAGAAATGAAAAACAGGTCTACAGGATGAAGATGAGTCCTCAACAGGACAAGACAACGAATGTGGGTGTGAAGTACTCTAAGGCAGCCAGGGACTGGTACTTCAGCCGAGGAGTCTCAGTTAGCACCCGACCTCGGGCATATGTACTGCAGTTGAATTTTGTATACATCTCGATACCACTTGCAGAAGATTGCTTAAATGGCTTGGTAAACTTTTGAGCTGTGAGCCAAGTAATGTACACATACAGTGATACCTGCCACATACAATCACTGCCGTGAGCAACTGCATTACTTTTTGTGGTCACTAGGCTCACATATAGCAGTTAATTTATAAAATTTACTTGTGGTGACATGTCACCCACTGTATGTGGCCACTTTTTCTTGGCAGAAGGGGTGGCCACACTCACACACACACACACACACACACACACACACACACACACACACACATACATACATACATACATACATACATACATACATATATATATATATATATATATATATATATATATATATATATATATATATATATATATATATATACATACATACATACATACATATCGGTACATGTACATAAGTTCGATATAACAAGCAAGTGCACCAGTGTTACCGCTTATAGCACCTGGACGATCTTTTCGCCAGACACAAAATAGACTATGTTGTACAGAATACGTTCACGTATTTAGCTAATTCATAATTTGCCACGTTCAGATTTATTCATTATTATGAGGGTTGTCTTTGCTGAATATTTAGCTTAGACAAGGAGCCGCTTCTCAGAGAGATATGTACGGGTATAGGCTCCAAACATGTTCTGAGTAGTTACACGCTGAAGAATCTTTAATTTATTTGGGCTAATGTAGCCCATGTCAAAATTCTACAGAAGAATGTGTGCAATATGGACAATGGTACTTCCATATGTAAACAGGTTAGACAGTGACAGTTTAGCTCAAGGAGAGTAAAGAGTTCGGACTGCGGAAAAAGGTAATGACTACTAGGAAGTGGTTCTGCACAAAAAGACACAAATACAATATATTCATTCAAAAGTGCTTAATTTATCATCACTTAAATTATCGATAACATTTATGAAATGAAATTGACCAAATACATGCTGGTCGATTAAGTAGGCACTTTAATTTGGTGCAGGAAAATTAATGATTAGGATATGCTTTATACAAGCATGTATACGTCTGTGTGGGTGATTCTCCAAGCAATACACTGCCCCCAATATAAATATGTGCTGTCCCACAATTTATCAACACAATGAGTGGTGAAGATCATTTGTCAAGAAGTGAATCATGTGTTGTCATACTTTACCATTTGTGAAATGAATGGTTTTGCTAAGCATATATGGACAACGACCGGCGTGTCACGGCCAAATGGCCAACATGGCACTGGTATGTGTTGAGAACCGTCACTGTTCAGGTGGGCGCTTACAACAAATCATGTCCACACTGCCAAAATCTCGCGCTCCAAAACTGTTTTCATGTAAAGCCCTACCTGATCCTCTCTTATCTTTAGCAACGCTACACTTTTTAGGACGTTTAGCAATAATTGTTTATTACAAAACACACCAGAACTACAGATAACTGCAAAGAATTGATAGTAATCGACGCTCCTGAGGTATAAAGTGAACGTACCTTTAATAGTGTAGCCCAGTAACCTGTGGGCTTATAAGAAAGTTTGTTACATTGAAGATGTTTTCGATCCGGTTAACTGAAGATAACGCCACCCCACAGTAACTTTGTGAAACAACTAATCTACTTTGCATGCCGGTGGATATGAAATTTGAGAACAATATTAGTGGCATATGGTCCCTACATGACACCTTGAAGCATGTCAGGATTATTGGCTTAATACTAATACTGATTACAAGATAATGTGGTTGTGATAATAGTATTTTATACAGTTGGGTACATATTTAAATCGTTGAATCATTATTCATCATTTTGTGACATTTGACTATAAGTGCCATAAAATTGCAATAATACTATGAAACTTTAGAAAACAAGACATACATTAGGGACACATATTCACATGCAGGGTTATCCAGGCCCAACTGAGGACTGCTCAAACAGTCATTTTGTATCATGTACGCATTTATTCCCTGCATCGCAAGTCTCAGATGTTATCAAATTTTGACCACTGCTCAGTCTATCCAGTTGTATTTTTACAGCAAACCGTGTACGAGGGATAACCAGTATAGTAGTATTGCAAAGAGTACAGGAAGCAAACTTCAGTAACCATCATTACTTACTCTAATCCATTGAACATAGCAGGATCGAGGTTTATGATGTCAGTCCATATATTTGATGTTGTAATATACTTTATCTGTTTATAAAGGAATATACAAATAGCTGGATAGGCTAATGCACATCTTCTCTTCAAGCACAAATAGATTTCCTACACTACAATGCATTCCATCAAATATATTGGTAAAAAAGACAGAAAGACTAGAATCACAGTAAAAGATAGAAAAAGCAGCAAATGCATTGCAATAAAAGCAGGCAATTTAGAGTCCTTTTAGTCAATATCCTCATCATCATCATGCATGGATCTGGAAAAACATTTTGTTTCAAAAATATGAGATTTATTAGCCTCAGTAATCTCACAATTACAAGGACAGAACAAGTTGTCGTGAACAAATAGGCATAATTTCACTTTATCACTACCATGCAAATTTGAGCTGTTCCGCTAAAAATTTTCAATGACCCGTACCAAAAGTGTTTCTTTTTGTATTTTATAGTGTGGGTACTGCAAAAGCCCTTGTATTGGAATTTGGGATTCGTAACCACAGCCGCACGCAAGGGTTTCAACTAACTGGCTACAGAACAGATGACAATTGAAAGAACGAAACTAGACAGGGAGCAGACTACATTTATAAATCATTCTA